>DWIJ01000866.1:0-10000 GCA_018248315.1 Chioides albofasciatus | reverse complement strand
GTTTTCGCCGGGGAATCAGTCCAGCTCAACTGTCACGTATCAAAGGGTGACCTTCCTCTAGACATCAAGTGGTCCTTCCATGGATATGAAAATACGTCATCACATCTTGGAATAATGATCACCAAAATGACTTCTCGTACCTCATTTCTTTCAATCGCCGCGGCGACTGCTGCTCACAGTGGCAATTACACATGCATTGCCAAGAACAGTGCCGGATCCACTAACCATTCCACTGTCCTTAATGTTCATGGTCAGTTTCATTTACTCATTATATCATATGTCATCGTATTTTATGTTCGTCACTGTCTTTCGATGCTAAGGGATATGTCGGCAGAATTAGCATGAGTTCCGTCTGCATATCTAGAGGCAACGTAAGCTTGTTTCTTTTGTTTATTTTTAATCCTCTCATAAAATTCATTTGTTTAAACGCAGTTACACCGAACATATTGCCGTTCGACGTCGATCAAGCCTTGTTTTCCGGGGAATCAGTACAAATGATGTGTCATATATCTAAGGGAGATGTTCCTTTGGAAATAATCTGGGAATTTAACGGGAACATGCTATCGCGTGAACTAGGATCATTCTCGAAGGTGGGCGAACGCTCTTCAGTGTTGGTGTTACCGTCGGTAACCGGCGCCCACAGCGGAAACTACACATGCAAAGCCAAAAATCGCGCCGGAGTAGCTTCTTACACTACTGTTCTTAAAGTTATTGGTACATAATAATATAATATTCTGTTAGGGCATACTTACAATTATTAATAACTTGTAGAATTCTACGTTGTTATTACCCATGCTTTATTTTTTTTTTGTCAAGTGGTTCCATATATTATCCCGTTCGAAGTTGAAGAATCTATTTTCGCTGGGGAGTCTGTACACCTTACTTGCCACGTGTCAAAAGGCGATCGACCTCTTCAAATATCGTGGAGTTTTCAGGGAACAGAGATTCCTTATCATAACAATATGGGTATTACAACGACAAAGCTAGGCGAAAAAGCATCTGTTCTTAGCATACCGACGGCAATGGGCCAGCACAGCGGAAACTACTCATGTACAGCTAGTAACCGCGCAGGCCGCACTCACCACTCTGCACTCGTCAACATTCACGGTACACATAGTCGATGCGCCCCTTCGTCAACTAGAAATTTGTAACAATTCTTTTAGATCTATGGCCTCCATAGAAATATTGCACGTTTAGATTGATTGTTAGAATTATTTTTCGTTTTTAATCAGTTCTACCCCATATACTGCCTTTCGAGATCGAAGAATCTATATACTACGGAGAATCTGTCCAAATGACGTGCCATGTCAGCAAAGGAGATCGACCAATGTCCGTTTCATGGACTTTTGAAGGACAAGATTTATCAACAACATCTGGAATTAAAACAATGAAGATAGCCGAACAGACATCCTTCTTAACTATCGCTTCTGTGACGGGCGCCCACAGTGGGAACTACACATGTATAGCACGAAATAAAGCTGGGGAAGACAGATACTCGACTACTCTTCACGTTAAGGGTATATCTAGTTACATGTTATGTACAGCTTATTCATATTTGTATCACTAACATTATACCAATTTTCTTTGCTAGTTATCCCCCACATCAAACCGTTCGAATTGGACGAAGCCGTTTTCTCAGGAGAATCTGTACATCTAGACTGTCACGTACCGAAAGGCGACCTACCGCTTAATATCTCTTGGAGCTTCCAAGGTGAAACTGTAACAAGAAAGATGGGTGTAACCACTACAAAATTAAATGAACGCGTCTCCGTATTAGATATTCCGACGGCTTCAGGATCTAATAGCGGCAATTACACATGTACAGCGATGAATAAGGCTGGAATCGTGAATCACACAGCTACGCTCAACGTTATTGGTACCGTAACCTATTAACCGGATGATGCTTGCTTTCTGTTTAGTTCCTCCTGTGGTCCAACAATTCTCGTTCGGAGAAGTCGCTATAAATTCTGGACAAGTCATAACTGCAGCTTGTTCAGTAATTGAAGGCGATCATCCATTACATCTTCGATGGCTTTTTGACGACGAACCTATTAAACCGAGATCCGGAGTGACCGTGTTTAATATAGGCGAAAGAAGTGCTATCCTTAGTATCGGTTCAGTATCGCACACGCATGCCGGAAACTACACCTGTGTCGCAGAAAATGAAGCCGGGATCCATTCTCACACTTCCTCCTTAATTATTAATGGTGCTTAATTTTAGGCAATTTACGTTAATATCCTGTAAATTGTAAAGTAGATTTCATGTCAACTTTTGTTTAGTATTATTTAAATATCGTTCATTTCTATACCGATCTTTCCAGTCCCCCCAAACATTCTGCCGTTCGCGTTTGGCGAAAAACCAGCAAATGTTGGAGAATATTTACAGGCATCGTGTACTGTAAATCTCGGTGATCTTCCACTTACAATCACTTGGATGTTTAATGGCCACTTAATATCACAAAGAAACAGTGACTATTCAATGAGTAACTCTAAAAGAAGTAGCTTACTTATCATTGAATCGGTCGACGCAAAACACGCTGGTTCCTATACATGCGTCGGTGAAAATCGCGCAGGACGGTCAACATACTCCTCGGACTTAGTAGTCTACGGTTAGTCGTTTTATAGATGGTAGATTCGTATTATTTTGTCATTTAGATACTATTTGTTTCAGTTCCTCCTAAGATAGCACCTTTTGCTTCCGGTCCGGAACCGGCATTTCTAGGCGACTATTTTGCTCTGCAATGCATAATAACACATGGCGATCAACCCGTTCGTATCGAATGGACTATAAATAATAAATCTGTCAACGCTGTCCCTGGAACACGAGTTAGTAACGTCGACAGAAGAAGCAGTGTGCTCACTATCGAATCAGTAGATGCAAAGCACGCGGGCGTATATAACTGTACAGCGAGCAACGCCGGCGGGGTCGTTTCTCATTCTACCGAACTGGTAGTTAAGGGTGCGATACAATATCAGTATAGTCATTTTCGCTTCCAGTCTCTCATTATATCTGTTTTAACATGGTTTTACGCTTCATTAAATTTTTATTGTCCCAGTTCCGCCCCTGATAGTGCCGTTCAGTTTCGGGGAGGTGCCGTCCAATCCTGGTGATGCCGTGTTAGTCAACTGCGTCGCCACCAAGGGGGACTTGCCGCTCGATATCTCATGGACGTTCAGCAGCGAAACCATAGACTCAAGTCTCCATCGAGACATCATGACGACGCCGCTAAGCCCACGGGCGTCCGTCCTCACAATTAATTCTGTGAGCGCCAACCACCAGGGAAACTACACATGTATCGTACAGAACGCAGCAGGCCGTGCCGAGCATGTTGCGACCCTCGTCGTCAATGGCACGTTGTTATTATATCTACTACTGTTATGGAAAATGTTAATATCGGGGACTAACATCACAACGTAGCACCAAAGGCGACTCCGTCGAATCACGCTCACCACTTTCCTTTTAATCTCACTAGTCGCTAACATCGCTTGCCGACGTTCGATCTAACCCGATTTTCTATGGTTGTTTCCAGTACTACCTCGCATAGTTCCGTTTTCATTTGAAACCCCGCTGTATGCGGGCCAGGCGACTCAGGTCACTTGTCTGATTTCGGAAGGCGATCTGCCCCTCGACATTCAGTGGTACTTCGAAGGGCAACCTTTGAAGGAGAAAGCCGGCGTCACGGCAACTAAAATGGCACCGAGAGCGTTATGGCTCATGATTGATCCGGCAGGGTGGTCGCACAGCGGAACATACGTTTGTCTCGCGCGCAATGCCGCCGGCTTCTCCAACTATTCTGCCTCATTAGAAGTACACGGTACCTAAATACGCACAAATATAACCTTTGATCCTAGCACGGACGAGCTTTGCGTAGATTCAATATTGTGAGCTTAAAATCCGGAACTTGAACTATTGAGGACGACAAGACAAGTTACAGCTAAATTTATATAGAAAAAAATAGATTTGTAGTTTTTACCCATAAATCAGCATCATATTATAACGTATCATTTAATAACAGTAACCACGTTAATGCATTGTGTTAGTAACAGGGGAGGATTACATTGTTAGTGAATGTCGTTCGTAGGAACCGGCTGCGGCTATCATCGACGAAACCATTTCTTCTTCTCTCCCTCCTTGCATTACCCTCCGCCTCCATCCGTCTCCCGGGATCCTGTCTGTATTTATGTTCGTTTAATAATTTGCATAATGCCTTTTTTTGCGTGCTTGCCTCACTAACATGCTGGTTGAGATAATGTTGTTTATAAAATGCTCTCTATTTCATCATAAAGTTATCGACATTATCACAACTGGTTTGGGTGTAGGGACTATTAATATGCATTCCCAGCTTAGTGCTTTGTTTGTTTTGGTTTTGTTTTTATTATTTTTAACCTTTATTTTTTAATTTGTAGCTAGATATGCTTGAACGTTTTTGTTGCAAAATATTTAGAAATAAATACGAAAGCTTCTATAGCGTTGGCTTTGCCAATCACATGTAATGTCTTTGAGTATGTTTAATTCCATAATCATGTAAAACAATGTACCTATTATACACACCATGCTACTTTGTATACCAACAGAATCATCAATCATAATATTATACATATTTCATCAACGTTATAGGAGCTTGTCAAATCAATTGAATTGTAATAATTAACGTTATATTAAATAGTCAATTAATTACATTTTGAAATTATATATTTCTGGTTAGAATTGGCCATACCTAAATGTGGATGATTTTTAATAGCCAATTGAAATTATTACAGTTCAATTTGATAAAATATCAAAATACCGAAAGGATGATATTATGACCATTAATTTAAAAAATGTACCATCTTTTTAAATTAAAACCTAAAATTGTTTCAATTTTTATTTATTCAAAGATGCTTAAATATTTCCTCAATTTAGTCATTTTATTGAAACATAAAATGCCTATACATAATATTGTCCTTATTTTTTTAGAAACCTAAGAAAAAATCAAACAAGACAATTACAATAAATTTCTTGAATATTTAAAACTGAGATTCAAAAGATTTTACAAAATTATATTTCATATGAAAAAATAGGAAAATATGAAAGTATTTTACGACAATAGTGATCATTAATATTTATTAAGGTATCCATACAATAAAGAACTACTGAACCGAATTGAGTATAATCTGGTTTCACGGTATGGATATTATTAATACATTGTTCTTTACCAATTGTCTAACTGGCTGTAAGCGTTTTTAGCGATAGTAGCATTAAGGCACTGGGTACTACTAAAAAGTTCAAAATACTTACAGCATCAATGGGTGCTATTATACACATTTAACTAATAAACCATGCAGTCCCACGGGGATACAATTACAAATACGCCATTGTCAATACTTTTTTCCTGTAAAAAAATATTTAAAGTTGTTATAAAAATGTGTTTTTACATTAATTTTATCAGAGCTAAAACCGCTTACAGTATCAGAAAATTTCAGATCGATCTCTCAGTGTCAATTCTTAATCTTAATCAATTATTCCAATCAGAGAACATTAAAGTCCTCAGATAAACTATTGAAATGTTGAAATGTTTGAATTACAAGAAAGTTAGAATATTTTGCAAAATAGTAAAAAATATATCAAAATCTAATAAACTGGTGATATTTTAGTTCCTCCTCGTTGGATTCTTGAACCCACTGATAAGGCTTTTGCTCAAGGCTCTGATGCTAAGGTTGAATGTAAGGCCGATGGCTTCCCCAAGCCTCAAGTGACATGGAAGAGGGCTGAAGGTAAGATATGTAAAATAATACAGTGGCTTAAAAATCGAATGGCTAAACAGTAGATTATATTAATTAAAAAATCTCCCTCTGTAGAGAATATCCTGAACTTTTATACCAAGAACTAAATGAACTGAATAAGTTTTAAAAGTAACTGTAGGTTGGGTAGATTTGTTATACATAATTAATATATTCTATTTCATTTCTTGATCTGAAAAATGAACCGTAAATTTTAAGGGGATACGCCTGGCGATTACAAGGACCTTAAGCCTAATAATCCTAATGTGAAAGTGGAAGACGGTACTCTGACTATTGCGAACATCCAAAAGACGAATGAGGGATATTACTTGTGTGAAGCTGTTAATGGAATTGGATCTGGACTGTCTGCTGTTATTCTTATTAGTGTACAAGGTAAGTGATAAATGTATTTGTATTGCATCAGTTTGCCCAGGGCGCTAGAAGAATTTGCCTGTGGCTACGGCTAATTTTGCCGCCCAGGAAGGTCGAATTTACTATCTCTTAGTCTAATATAAGAGAAAAAATATTATCAAAATCTTGAATTGTTTTAAGTATAAAATATGTGTGAATTTTCATTTTTGATCACAGTTATTTAACTTTGATTCATATAATTTTGCCGCCCCCTAATCTGCTTTTGGCAGGCCATTACGATAATACATGTCTGACATTATTACATAGCACATAACACATAAAATAAAATCTTTTGTATTTTCAGCTCCACCCCAATTCGAGATTAAGATGAGGAACCAAACTGCACGCCGTAGCGAACCTGCCGTTCTGCAATGCCAAGCCAAGGGAGAAAAGGTAGGATACAGGAACTGTACTAATATTTTATGTCGATTGCATCAGTTCCGGTGTTGTCTTTCGGTCTTCAGAATTTTATACGAGATATTCTAACTTAATCTTAATATTTAACAACTTAACGAATGACTTCAGGTCATATTAGACCTTAATCACAAATATCCAATCGCTATGGCCTCAACTAGACTTTTTTGTCAATATTTACTTATTTTCACTACTTAGCTATACTATCCTGTGGTAGCGGCACTTTATATAAAATATCTAGGTATCATGTATAATTTTCTCAACAGCCAATCGGAATCATCTGGAACATGAACAACAAGCGCCTCGAACCCAAATCTGACCCCCGTTACACGATCCGCGAAGAAATCCTGCCCGGTGGCGTTGTATCCGACCTCAGCATCAGAAGGACCGAACGATCTGACAGCGCACTCTTCACCTGCGTCGCGACCAATGCTTTCGGCTCTGACGACACCAGCATCAACATGATCATTCAAGGTAATAGCTGCAAATCTTCTCATTATACCGATGCTGGTAAAGTCCCTAATACTCTGATTGTAATTAAGGAAAGACTGATCATACTTCATGCTGGTTCAATGACTGATGTTGATGGTTGGTAAGAAGTTCAAAGTTTAGGGAGTTTCAAGCAGTGGTTTGATGTTTTTGAACAATAACGACGCCGACAAAGTTTAAAGGTTATCCAATGATAAAAGTATAAATCAGAGCCGCATGAAATTCTTCCACTGGCGGTTACTAATCCAACTCGTAAACCATGCCTGAACTTGCTTAACTTTGTAGATCAGTTAATAGCTGCAGGGCTACGCACGCTGAGTTGTCATAACATTCCAATTTAATAAATGCAGTGGATTTTAATTATAATGTTTCAATTTCAGAGGTACCCGAAGCTCCCTATGGCCTTAAAGTTTTGGACAAATCTGGAAGGACCGTTCAGCTGTCGTGGGCCGCTCCTTATGACGGAAACTCGCCGATCAAGAAGTTCCTTATTGAATACAAGCGCGCTAAGGGCAACTGGGAGAAAGATATTGACAGGTATTATTACCCTCCAATGACCCCTATGATATTATCATACTTATTCAGTTCTAGGTTTGATCTCAGCCAACACTTTTGTTGCAATCGCAGAAAATCTTCGTTTGACATTAGATATATAGCAGGCGTTTTATTAATGTTATGTGTATATTTTTAGGGTTTTAGTACCAGGAGACGCGACCGAAGCCGGAGTATTCAGCCTGCGACCCGCTACCGCCTATCACATCAGGATTGTTGCCGAAAACGAACTTGGAACCTCTGAACCGTCTGAGACCGTGACCATCATTACCGCCGAAGAAGCCCCCACTGGCATGCCCCAGGACGTGAAGGCCGATGCTGTTGATAAGCACACCCTGCGAGTCACCTGGAAACCCCCTCAACCTCAGGACTGGAATGGCGAACTTCAAGGGTAATAAAATATTATATTTACCGTAATATCATTATTACTCAACTCAATACTGTTCCTTGTTAAGAATTGATGTGTTATCATAGTAAGAAGTATTTAAGTCATACTTATTGTGTGGGTCAAGTGAGATTTCAAATGTCTTTACCGATTCCTTTATAGGACTCTGGGGCACGTTGGTTTTCTTGAAAGTAATTCACAATTAATTTAAACAAAAATATGTTATTTCTACATTTCATATGTTCATTTGTGCCTATATTCTAGACGTAATTATTTACAGATACTACGTTGGTTACAAACTGGCCTCAAGCAACAAGTCCTTCGTATTCGAAACCGTTGACATCTCCAAGGAATCTGGCAAGGAACACCATCTCGACATCTTAAATCTCAAGTAAGTGTAGATCTCTTAGCGCTGTAACACGTATCATGACTTTAAGAAAAGTCATAATTAATTTTCTTCTGGGTGCAATTTGCACTTTGTTATTTTTTGGAATCCGCTTGCGATTGTGACGTCACCAAGTTTATGATAATAACTAATTATATTCATATACGGAAAACTAATTAAAATCTCAAAAATGAGCCCAATATTTTTGTAATAACCAAAACTCATTTTTAAGAAGGTGTGACGTAACAAAGTTCTCCCGCCATAAATATAGAGAAACTCGTAGCTTAAACTGACGATAATTGACATCCTCAGGACATACACACAATACGCGATCGTAGTGCAAGCGTTCAACAAGATGGGCTCTGGACCGGTATCGGGTGAAGTCCGCGCGTACACCGCCGAGGGCGCTCCGTCCGCGCCGCCGCAAGACGTGGTTGATATGTCACTCAAGGAACGTTTAATTACTTTTTAAATTTTCGAAAAATCTACAAACATATTACATAGAACCTGAGAAAAGTGTGGTGTTCAAATCCTAGACTGTGTTTTTTCTAAGTGCGTATTAGAAATTAATTGTCAATTGCTTTAGCGGTGAAAGAACACATCGTTAAGAAACCTGCATACCTGAGAGATTTATAAAAAAAATCTCAAAGGTATGTGAAGTCTACCAATACGCACTTGACCAGTGCGGTGGACTATGGCCTAATCCTTCTCATTCTGAGAGGAGACCTATGCCCAGCAGCGGGACAGTACTGGTTGTAGATGAAACAAAGTTAGGTTAAAAGGTACATGATATTAGCGAATGATATATGATTATGGTGATAAAGTATGGAGTAATAATAAAACTAATATTTTTTGCAATTTGTCAAAATCTTGAATGGCAATGATGTCAAATTTAGAATCTTTCACAAATTTTTAAACGTTAACTAATTTGAAACCTTCCTAAAATAAATACAAAGCAAACACTACTAACAAGTACATAATAGTGCTAATACATTCAATTCACAAAGCATTCCACAATTCAACAAAAAACACAAACATTGATATAAATTTTCCATCAAAATAATGAAACTTAGTTGTATTTTCCACTCGAGTACTTACATCTACTTATGAATAAATTATAACTTGCCTCTTATTTATCTTAGAATCACTGAAGTGTTATCTTAACTAATACATAATTAACGTTAATT
This sequence comes from Chioides albofasciatus, assembly GCA_018248315.1. Taxonomy (NCBI): domain Eukaryota; kingdom Metazoa; phylum Arthropoda; class Insecta; order Lepidoptera; family Hesperiidae; genus Chioides; species Chioides albofasciatus. The sequence goes on along the minus strand of DWIJ01000866.1, from coordinate 417 downwards.
AGTACCTAAGGATTGAGACATGGATGTTACATTTTAACCCATTTCACCTAAAGCTAACGAGGCATAGAGTTAGAATCTTCAAATTATTTGGATATACTTTGATAAGGTGTACTCTGTGAAGTCATATTTTATTTCTAAATAGTACACATATTTGACTTTAAAATTATTTAACAAACTTTTGTTCCCTATCCAGTTCCTTAATACGATACATTTTTTAAAATTTCATTCAAGTTATCATCAAAGTTATAAGTACAAAAAACTTCTGTGCTAAATTTCAACGTCCAAGAACACTTAAGTTATGCCGTGTGACAGTAACACGTACCATAATAAATAAGTCAGTGTCGCATTTGTTATGTAGATACGAATAATTAAATGTTAATCTAAAAATAAATTATGAATAAATTATTTATTTCTTTC
>DWIJ01000865.1:0-10003 GCA_018248315.1 Chioides albofasciatus | reverse complement strand
TGTAATTTTGTTAGTTTATTTTCCCATCTTAACTATAAAATAGATTATCATGAAATTTTGTACATACGTTGTCAAGGATCCAGAAAAAAACATAAGATATATTTAATCCCGAAAAAAGAACTGTTCCCGAGCAATAGATAAAACTTTTAAAGCGACTCTATTGATGTCAGCGAATCGCGATCTTTGCACGAAGCCGCGGGTTTAAGCTAGTTTATAGTATACCACACTTTTCGAATTGCAAGGATGCGTTAAAGGTGGTAGAACCTATATGATTGTTGCGTTGCGTTACCACCGTCACACCTATTTGGAGATTGCAGCAGTTTTTGAGTTTCCCTGTATAGATGCTGACATTGCATACAAGGTAACCATATCGATCCTCAGGAGTGGAAACACATCTTTCAGCGGCTTTGGTGAAAGAAATTGATTACAAATGTCCGTGGTCAACAGTTGTACTTACCACCATGTGCAATGCAAGCTGATGGTAAGAAATATGCTAGATTAAGTAAATACGACTTCGCTGGTGGTGTGAAATGCTTCTTGCATTGTGGATGCCGGCTAAATTATACTTCTATCTTATAAAACGTGCAGAAATTCGCCAAACTGGCTAATGTACAAAAAAGTTCCAAATTATCCATGCAACATTAAAATTAAAACAAAATTAAGCACAGCTGACAACACTCGAGCTAACAATGATTCATCCGTCAACATGCAGGAACGTGACGACGAACAAGTTCGAACACGGCTGGTTGGCAAACGACCAACCCGAGCGAGGCGTGAAGCTAAACCATTCATCGACGATTCATTGATTCCTGGAACTGGAACGGAAGAAACTAACTAAGCTACGAAGGCTGCTCATCCATTCTGTCCTAATACAGAATCAGAAGATTTTTGCTACAATCACAAGATATTTTTTTAAAGAAGTCGGTCAAAATCGTAACTAAAGGTGCAGCATTTGCACTAGATTAGATAGTAATCATTTTGCAAATACTGAGTTCTTCATTTCGATGTCAGCATGAGATATTATGATTTATATGATATTCCTTGAATTTGATATATGATACATTGGAGACTTGAGCGATGGCGATTTTTTTATTCAACTTAACATATAGCAGACGCTTCCTTCATCTATTGATATTTGCAATACCAGAATTGCCGATGCTTCACTAACAACTGTTATTTATCAATTTATCCATCCCTTACATACCAAAGACCGAAATTTGACAATGTCTAGTATGAAGAATTTGTCAAAAGTCGATATTTGATAGACAAAATATTGGATAGATTGATTTCCCAAGCGATAATAGCCAAGGGCGGCCAGTTTAAAGCTCTCGCAAAATCTCGGAGCAACTATTAAGGCCAGTATGGATCTCTTGCAGAAATACGAAGAAACTCCCGATGTAATTGCAACTACAGAGTCGATAGTTGGAAACAACGCCAGCCTGAAAGCGCATAGTTCGAGAACTTCATCTCAGTGAAGTACTGAAGTCACTTACTTTAAAAGACTTCACGATATTGCGCCATTTTAATCGAAAAGCGAATTCTGACTCGACAACTATAATTGAATACATTGTTATTCGTAAAAGAGCGGTCTCTTCAGGACAATTACAATTTAGATTTACTTTACGAAGGAAGAATGTTTGTTTTCTAGTTTCATTCTTAAATGAAACACCGGAGATGTTAATTCGTATTTTGACCCTTTTACGCTCATTAAAAGGGGATGCTTTGACGGGTCAAGAGGTAATTGCTCGCTCTATACGCCCACTCGTTTTAACTTAACTAGAATTGACAGCAGCCCCCACAATAAGGCAACTAGAAATAAACGTACTTAAACTACCTTCAGCTAAACTTTGCGTTGCAGTCGAAACGACATGAATAGGCACTCCCACACGCACTGCTGTTGGTATAGAGGTTTCTAATTACTTTACAAGTTCACTCAAATTGGCTGCAAACTTATTGCCAACGAAAATCTCACGTCGAAACTGTCAATTATCCATAATTGTTGCACGTTTTCGTATAAGTCAAATATCAAAGTCGATTCCAATTAAAAATAAATTGTAACATTTTCTTATTTTATTATTCTATCTATTTTGTGCTTTATAACAGAATAAGAAGGTCGTAAGTCGTGGAATAAGAAGGATAAAATTTACACTATATTTTCGCATCAGGGACAGTTCTAATGGAACAATTATCAAAACCAATTGACAGAAAATGAGTTACTAAAACCAATGCTGGGGAACATTCATAAACACCCGATTGGGGCAGACTTGATAATTTATATTCCTGGGGCATTCCAGACGAGGAACGAGGGGCAATCAAAGTTGCCAAATGAAAAAGTTTCGCACAACCGATCCTTTCCACGGTTTATTTGCTTCTTATTTGGTCTCGTTTGCGTTCTTTTTTATTATTTTTTATTGGTTCCCTTTCTGGATACCCGGTGGCATACTCTTTGAGAGAAAATTTATCGTTAGACACTTTTCAGTAGCTCTCACCCGGGTATGAATCGTTTGGTAAAGGGAAGAGCAACTTTTCGGGAGACAAACAAGATTTATTATGGTTGTTCGTGCTGCATACGAATTCGCCTTTTCCCCTGCCTAATTTATCAATCATTACGAGCCCTTGTTTCCAACATAACATGTTTGTGTGGTGCCATTATCTACCAGATTTTACTTGTTCCCTTTATGATATTTTAGTGCTTTATTTAATTTGATCAATCTTGCAGTGAAGACATTTACGCTTTAGACTCAGTCTCATGTTTAGATTCCGTCTTGGGTGCTATGAATGCATAAGGATGAATATGCAAACCAGGCTTAGAATAGCTAACTTAACACGAGATATTCCTACTACTAGTTTCTACCTAGCTGAGAATCTTGTAACAACAAATAACAATGACCGATCAAGTGTGAATCCGCTTGCGCTGAGGATTTGGAACTGACTGAGAGAACACACTTCTTTAAATGATTTAAAAAAGGGTTTATATTTTTTGTAATTTCATAACAAATTTATTTTATCTGGGTACTAAATCCTCAGCTTTCTGAGGAATTTCGACTCCCGTTTCAATGGTTTTCTTTTTAGAATATTTAAGTAAACATACCTAAGACGTCTACTCACCATCTTAACCAATCCTTCGACATCTCGTACATAAATGGGACACAATTGATCGCATGTCGAACGATCCTATTTCTTACAAACCGTTTCTTGGAAGCAAACAACGTAATTGGTGTAATAGCTAGAACAATGGGATTCGTTATCATAATAGGAGTCGGGTAGCAATCGACAAATATCTTGAATGTTGAGTTATGAACCTCGGTCGAGGGCCGTCCTTGGTGAATACGTCAATTAATGAATAAGTTCGATATGCAGACGTCACGGACGCATGTATGAATGAGCTTCTCCTTATAGTTGCAATGTATTTATAGCCTGGCTGATTCATCGTCGGAAGCGTTAAGTTTATACTTACTGACGATGTCAGGACCGAATACCGTAGATAGAATAACAACAAGGTATTTTGTAATATTTATCTTAGCGTCTTGGTCTTTTGGACCTTCCTGTGCCCGGGGACTTAATTTTTACGCTACAACGAAAATATTTATAATTTCGAAAATATTATCTACAGTCAAAATTATTGTAAAGATTACCATCTTGAGTCTTAGTGCAGCGGTAACCAAAACAGTTTGATAACTTGAAGACTGTGGGTTCGAGCCCCGGCCAGGCAGACACATGTATAAACGATAATGAAAAATGCCTATTATTGGACTGGGTTTCTTTTAATTGTTTTACTAGATTTAACATGTGACCAAGACCATCCGTGACCCAAAAACCTCAAACAGGACTATTGTCGTTTCAGTTTTTCTCTCCTTTTAATCAAAATAAGGAACACGTAGAAACGACCACCCTTTTTAAATCACACATAGAGATAATTGTCAATATTCGTACATACATGTCTTATGTAAGATATAGGAAAACAGGTGTAAATGCTAGGCACTCTCCCGTACTACTTCTGTGAACTCTAAATATACCGAATTGTGATTCAGAGGACGTGAGTAAGCGGTGGCGCTTATTTTTAAAATCGAGAAGAAAACAGGTGACCTAGAAGTCAAAGACCGATAAAGCGAGCGAGATGTTATCAGCGATGACGTGAGATAGTTACATAAGCATGCATGGTATTATTTGGACATTTTTATATGTTTTCATAGGAAAATGTAGCAGTAAGGCAGTAGCTACCTGATGAAAAGAAGTCACTATGGCCTATAGACATGTGTAATGTCAGAAGAATGGCGAATGTCTCGCCGTCCCCTGATAGTACCCCTGCTGTATGTGAATGCGGCTGCAATACAAGTTGATCACAGATACGCTGCTTCTTAAGAGGACTAGATGATAGCCTCATATGCAAGTCAATTGGTATCAAAACCATTCCACCGAAACAGCAAAAATTTTTGTTCTACCATCTTTTAAACGTGTAGTAAACTCTCCAAACACAATGATCCAACACCTAAATTTTAATTATTCGTTTAGCATCAAACCCGACACTTTGTTTTAGTTTTTTTAATAGGAAAAAAATCCAGACTTAAATTAGTTAACCATTACTTTAAAACTGCCAAAAAAATGTCCAAAGGTTTCTTTTCTTATTACCGACAAAATTGTGTTAACTGAGCTTTAAAACGACTACTATTTAAACTATTTCATTATTTAATTAATATTATAGTACAAATGTATAGAATACATGATAAACTTAGAATGTTTTTTGATTTGGTTTATATGCAGTTAATGTTGTCTGAACAAATTCAGTAGATCGGGCTGATTTAACTGCTCATCTGTATTAGTCATAAATAGTAGGTATGCCTAACCTAAATAAGAATGTACATGCGTAAGAAATGGTCGGTTAAAAATATATTATTTTCTTGACACGAACTATATGAGGTCCTCGCCGCAGCGTCCCTCTTGCCTCGCTTGATTTATATCTTTCGTGCTGTACCATCTTTTGAGAACTCCCTCCACGTTACCGACTGTATCAGTTGCTGCATAAGGTTGATAATTGTGAATCAACAATTAATTGGTCGGTTAATAGAAGCATATCTCGTAATCTGTTCGTTACGCAGCGCATTATTACGTCATAATGTAGTGGATGTCAGCGGCGCGGTAACTCACGGAGTCACGCAATTGTGGTCACGTTATGCCTACAGATATTACAAAAACATCCAAATATTTTCTTCGCTAGGAAATTTTTAAAATCGCATGCATTTTGGAAATATATAGCTATCTTTGCGAAGGCAGTCATTACTACTGCTACTATTAAATGCGTGACTTGCTCTTCTTCAGAGTCTGTTACAAACTTGTGAATTTAATACACATAATAATGATATGCCTTAGGTACTGATTGTATATGAAGATAATATAGTGAGAACGTATACCACTCACAGATAATATACATATAGTAATAGGAACGTAAGAAGGTCATTTCGCTGTTACTCACGTAGGTCAATAGTTCAGAGTATCATGGCTTCCACTACAGCTAGACGGGCTCGTTGCTAATCTTCTAAGAGCACTGCAGTTAAATTACTTTCAGGATAAAAAGGTATCCTAGTTCCGAGTTTACACAATAAAAAGTAATTTTTTTTTTTAAGTTAAGCGGTATTATATTGCGGATAAACACTAAAAGCTAAAAAATAATTTCATGGATACAGTCATGGGTACCAATATGTATACATTGTTATATTTTCAAAATAAAGTAACTCGTAAACTGCTCACTTTCTGGAAATATTTATATGGTGTCATTTGACAATGATGTCATTTTTTAAATAAACAAATTTTAAACATATGCATTGATTAAACTAAAATAAAATAGTCGGTTAACGGGAAGAGGGTTAAATTTCAATTACTATTATGTATATTATTTGACCCAAACAAACAAACGGGGTGAGCTAAATAAAACCGTTTAAAAACAGCTCAAAAAAATTGTCGGATTTTAACATGGGTATTATTGGATTCGTCTAAAATGTGAAGGTGACATAGCTAACCTTAATTTCTTTTCAGTTAATTATTTAAAGAGTTTTCAAGGTTCGGTGCTATTTAACTTTTAACAATTTTGATCTTGAAAATGATCCGTCGTTGACCGCTCTCTATAAAACGCAAGTTCAAGAAAACAAAATACCAGGAGCCCATAAACGTCTTTGGTCTTCGTCCTACACAGATTGGAGATTAACACCATAAATAGCAATCGTCGGTTCCATCATGACGATGACGGATTTATTGGAGCTACTCACTACATAAATTCAATGATGGCGCTTATAGATATTTCGCGGCCGATTTGCGATTTGAGATATGCGGATACTTTGAATATGGTGAAAGAAAGGACCTAAAAACAATACGTTTGATCGGCTACCCGATCTTAAGGTCTTTACACACCCATTCTTATTGTATTTATAGTCACACAGAAACAGCAGCGGTGATAGTTTAGTGGTTGAAACTCGGCCACTCGATCGAGGGGTCTAAGGTTCAAATCTTAGGCACGCTGATGATTTTTATAAGATAAATGCGTATTAGAGATAAATTATCACCGTAAAGGAAAACATTGCGAGGAAACCTGCGTACCCAAAAAAATTTAAAAAAATAATCTCAAAGGTATATGAAGTCTATCATACGCACTTGGCCAGCGCGGTGGACTATGGCCTAATCGTTCTCATTTTGAGAGGAGATCCGTGTTCAGCAGCGGGACAGTAATGGGTTGTTGATGATGATGATGATGTCTTAGTTTGGTTTCAAGTAACTACGAGCCTAGTAGACTAATGCTTAGATTGCTTCAAGTGCCAGACTTCCATTGTCTTATAGCATTCAGTTGCATCAAGTGATTTCCCTTCGAAGGTTGAAGTTAAATTATCATGGGTAAGGTCCCCAATATTTTTGTACAGTGGTCAAATACTTCAGTAAACTCATACATTTGTTAAACGTCTCACATGAAGAGGCAGGCGGGAAAGAATTTCATCTGATAACCGAGCGGCTACCGCGGACAGAAAACGGAGAAAAATATTTCGAAAACTGATGATGTGTTATCGATTTTTGACTTTGTCTTATTTTAACGTTTGTGCATGTAACGATAGCTTTATCGACTCATATTGTTCTTGGAAATTACTGACTTTAATTTATTGTAACTGCATGATTTGTAATTTTTTCGAACTTTTTTGTTACTTATTTTGTTGTCGTCATTTCTTTTTTACGTTAAATCAAGAAATGGTTTGTAAAGGCTTTTGTGTGTCTAGCTTAATACTAATTCAAAGTTAATTATTACTCTTTTGGCCTACTATACCTAAAACATATTATACAGAAAAAAATGTTTCATTAAGTGTCACAAAATATACAATATTAGCTATTCAGACGTTAATATTTTGTACACTTGCAATATATAAATTTTACTCAATCACTAATGATATACTTTTAAGGCTGCCTGGAAGATATTTAACTTTATAATAAAACTAAATTTGATGGTAACATTCAAAACTATCTTTTCAACGCTCGCTCTAGTATTTTTATACATGCCACCTTCATTCATAAGCTTGAGTTCTACATTATATTGTTTATACTCGACTTTTGAGTTGGCTGCTTTTAATTTCCCCCTTTTGACTTAACATCCTTCATTTGAATAGCTCGTCATGAATAAAAAGCGCCAGTGAATCTGGTTAGCGGTACATTACGCTGTCGAGAGCGGGACCTCGTTAACATCCACTTCTGCTACACTTGGCTCCTATAATGACAGCACCATATTTTTAATTCCTTCATTGTTATCATTATAAAATTTCTCATTACACGACGGCACCTTATTTTAAATTTCTTCGTTGTTGTCATTATAAAATTTCTCATTACATGGCAGCTATTATCGTTATCATTATCATTATATCTCATTTTTTGTAACGTGTTTAATGTTTTAATTTTGTAAATTTGCTAAATGTTGTTAACAATGAAATTCATACTTTCTGCCGATTACCGATTAGAGAATCCAAAGAGGCAAAAACAATAAGTAAAATAAAGACGAAAATAAACTCTGTCAATAGAATACCTAAGTTAAACATACTCAAGCTAATACCACATAATTTCAACTTCCAATCAACAAAATCGCTTCTTTTGTATCATTTACATTCAAGCAAATCATAAAATTAGTTATATACAACATAACGTGAACGGTGGTCCCAACGGCTGTACAAATCTCGAAACGAGTTCCTTACAAAGTAGCCTTCGTGTTGAGTAAGTTTTTGTTAATGATGTAGCTTCATTACTTAACGATACTGATACTTAACCTGTTGAGACTGTAATTAATTTGTCAAAAAAATCCTTCATAATCACATAGGTTGATGTTTAAAAACATTCTCAAAGGTATGTGAAGTCTATTTGGGCCTTGGCCAGCGCCATGGATTATGGCCTAATCCTTCTCATTTTGGGAAGAGACCCGTGCCCAGCAGTGGGAGAGTAACTGGTTGATGATGAGTCTCATAGAACTCTTTTTATTCCTTTTTGTAACATAGAAGAAAAAAACGAGCGTGCAATACACCTGATGGTAAATGGCAACTGGAATAGATGATGATGGATGGTAAATGGAATTCTCTAGTCATACAAAGAATTGGAGTCCTATTTGAAGTCGCCTTCAGATGTGGTACTCTTGAGGAGTATGTTGAAATTCCTAGTGTAAATGTATCTATCATTCTCCAAACCAAAAGACAGTAACACTGGACTTATACGCTTGAAAATGAATATAAGACAGAAAAACAAAGACAAGCAGACAAACAAAAAAGTAGATATAGATTTATCATATAGATATGGACCCGTCGGAGATCGAACGCGGAACAATTTGCAGAACGTTATGGTGATTAATGATCATTCATCAGCATCGTATCGTCATTAAAAGTTGTTGAAATCAGTCACTCGCCTCTCACTCGCAACTTTGTGAACTATACAGACATTATGGTCATTTTAGTAATATATACTTACGTTAAGGCAGTTGGATGTAATGAAGATAAAGTATCTATTTAATTGCTGATGAAATTGTGAAGTTCGGTGATAAAGATAGAATATATTTCTTTTGTCATTTCAAGTATCGTATTAACTTTGAAGTTAAGGTTGAAATTTTCTTGTATGTGTTGTATGTCTGTTTATCGCCAAAAATCTGCAACTGTCCGTCTATTTTTATATCTTATATATAAAAACAGACGGACAGTTGCAGATTTAGCTTATACGGTCTAAAAATTATAATAAGTATAAAAATCTTATTAACTTTTACTTCAGAACTATTGGCCAAAAATTGTAGGAAATCACGAAAAGTTAGAAAGAAAAAATACGCAAATATCCATGAGAGTTTGTTATTAATACTCAATCAATTCAAATTGAATACTAAATACCGCAATTTTAGAATTTTAGTATGAAATAATTGTCAAATAATAATCTTGGATAGAGAAACCATTTGATCGATTGATTATTAGTAACGGGCGTAAATCATTGAAACTGTCAACCTACATAGTGAGTAGTGACGTTACTAAAATTAAGCAACATCTTATAGCAAAATAATTAAACATACAACGTGTGAAGTAAAAAAAGAAAAACTAAGCAAGGAGTCACATTCCATATTAAATCGTTTTATTGGCACCCTATGCATTCTTAATCGAGCTACTCACACATCTGCCGTAGGGGCAATCTAGGGGACAAGGCAACGTCACGATATCGGGATTATCTCTACACACTTGCCTGCTGTGCACTGTTCCACATTATGGTGAACTACTTACGTTATGGCGGCAGGGGCAATTTAGGGACCATGGGCGGTTTCGCGCTTCTGCCACCCAATTAAAAAAAAATCCGCTGCTTGCCTATACATATCACAATTAAAGGGGCAATTAAGGGTCATCCCCTCTCTTACACACCCTTGCCACCCTGTCGCGGGGCCAATCTAGAAAATTTTAGCTGCTTGCCTATACATATGACAATTAAAGGGGCAATTAAGGGTCATCCCCTCTCTTACATGCCCTTG
>DWIJ01000864.1:0-10007 GCA_018248315.1 Chioides albofasciatus | reverse complement strand
ATTGCAAAGGTTTGTATTTCATGGTGTTATCTCAAATAGAAGTTGTCACAGATGTTATTGGATTGTACACATGTCTTGCTTTTTCCTGTCCAAATAGTAATAACAGAGTTAGAATTTGTTTGTATTTCTTAATTCTGCTTTCTCTTTCTGCCTTTCTTCCTGCTAAAATATTGATGGTAATCACATGCCTGACGAAACGTCTTCAAACGTCTTCAAACGTCGTAAGAACGATACATCCCTATCAACAAAAGCGGAATGGCCTATGACGGCGGGATCATCATAGACCATGAATTCAGGACACTGGATCCAGCTATATACGCAGCGGGAACAGCCACCAGATATAACAGGAGATACTACGCCGAGTCTAAACGGCAGAAATATTACGATTCTCGTGAAGTTGGCGAAAAAGTAAGGGTTCCAAATATATTATATACTTCACGTTACTGGTTGCAAGTGTTAAATTGTACCTGTGTTGTGTTAAAGTGATTTGAAAACAGATATCAGAGATTTTGTTTTCAAACCTGGTGAAGTCCTGAAAGCTAAAGTTTATTTTTCCTACTGAGCTATCATTTCTTTACGTAACTACAAGAAATGAAAGAACAGTGTATCTCCATTTGCTTTTCCTATTCATCTAGACGTGCATCACAGTCGTGCCTCCACTAAATTTCAATCACGCACGCAATTTGTATAAAACTCCTAAAGTTTCAGCGTTTTGTCCGTCTATTATAACTTCTTTATTGTGGCACTAAACGGTATAAGATTTGCTTTTAAATTCACACTAGTATCCTGATTGCTAATTACACCCAACCCTATCTTAATACTCACTTTTCTTTGTACCTAATGTATTCAATTATTATTTAACTATCTGTTCTAGCTTGGCGAGCAAATCAGAAATCAATTAGATCCTCTATTCACGGAAAAACAAAATGCATTGAGGAAACAGTCTATAAAATTTTCGCTCGATACTACATTTCAAGCAGCTACTGATAATGTGTCCGACACAAAAGGAACAGAGGAAAATATTAACAGGCAGTCCTCGTTAGTATTGTGAATGATACTTATGTTTTTAAAATCCCACTTAATTTTAAGAGATTGCTATCGGTCAATGCTACGATCATTCATTCTCCATAATCATTCACTCTCGCTACAATCATTCACTCTCTTTTAACTTTTAAGTATGTTATATAATTATAAGGAACGTGGTCTAATCAACTAAAGGGATTTGATTCAGAAAATGGTCAGCTGATCACCCTGTAAGAAAATGTATCGACAACACCTTGTTATCTTTATTAAAACATCGAAACTCGTGGTTAACTCCAAAATTGAATACGATGTATAGGTTAAGTATACATATGTACCTCAATACCTTTAATAACTTAAAAAAAAAACATAGTCTTTAAAAATAAAAATATAACATTTTCATCATTGCTTAAAACGTTTCTTTTCAAAGGTGTGATAATGAAGAAACATTGAAGCTCCCAGAGTTTAAAATGCCGCGAGTAACTCACTGCACGCTGCCTGGAGATCTACAATACCTGGAAGTTCGACCTCCGGCCGCGAAGATTCCTCATCATTATGTGCAATCTTTGCAATACAATGCAAGTCATTAGTTTTTTATTTAGTTGGTATAATAAAATAACTATACGAGTAGTTACATGTGTATAGATTTCATTATAATAGAATGAACGACACCTAAAAACTGGCTTAAAGTAAGTAAGAGGAATTGTACCTATTTGAATGTTAGGAATTCGTATGAACTAAAATATGATATTATTATCCCCTCTTATATTATAAATGCGACTGTGAGTGTGTTTGTTTGTTTGCTACGCTTTTAAGCCTTAACTATTCAATCGATCATTTCGAAATTGTTCACACACATGTTCGGGAGTCCAGAAAAAGCTGTGAGAAAAAGATAGAATAATTCACCCCGAAAGTTGTATTGTTCCCGATTGATTCCATAATAACTTTAAAAGTCCGTGCGAAATAGCATGGTGCTGGGGCAGTTGTATTAAATACTATGTATTTCATAAAAAATAAAAACATGTAAACAATTATGTATATGTGAATGCTTCATCACAATACTTTTGTGATTTTCAGGGCTTCGTCATGGAAACATTTAAATCTGGTTATTTTAAGTTACGTCTGACAAATGAACTAATTGTTGACGGGATAACGTGCCTCACAAGTAATAACTATCCATTGGACGATTTTGTCAACCTATACGGTCTCTCAGCTGTGGTCCTTAATAATGTTCATTTGCGTTATACTGTAAGAACTTACGTTATAAATATTATGGATTATGTTATATTAATTATTGTAAATGTCGAATTTATTATGTATATTAGCCAATTCGAAATTATTAATAATAACAAAATGGCGGATTCTTGGCCAGAAATAGTTGTTACTAAAAATAAATTAACCAATTATGGTAAATTGGCAGCTATATTAGTAGTTATTTTTAATTTGGTAACGTTACTCATGAAGGTATATTTTCAGGCGAAAAAATTGGATAATTTTTATGAATTCTTTCGCGCTCCGTGGGCAGTATTTTTATATCATGATCAGACAGAAGAGCTCTTTGCAATGGTCAAGGAGTTATTACCAAAGGTGAATAATAAGAAGAATTATCATAAAATTATTATTATTATTTTCAAAAATTAAGTCGTATAAATAAAAAAATACGGTTTTTAATTGAATTTAGTTCGAATATTGCGGATCTTATTATGCTTATGCTAAATTAAATTTAGTGTTTATATGATTTTAACAACTTTAGGGTCAACACAAAGGCGAGACATTGAGGGATGGCCTTCGCGCAGTGGCACGGAAGTTGAGCAAAACGGTATTGGTATTATTTTGAGATTTTATTAAGGAAAATGGTAAGAATTTAAGTGCGAATCCTGGGAACGGGTTCGTAGTTATTTTAGAGATATTACGAATTTAAATATTACTTGTTTTTAAGATCAAAGAGAATATGGAGAAACAATCGTACGTTTCTAGACTTAATGTAGTATGTGACTTTGCTGGCTTGTATGCGACTACGGTTATCCGAGCAGTGATGACCTAGTTCCGATTTTCATAGTTGTATAGGCACCTACTTAAGAACGATAGAAAATATCGTAAGAAAACTTGAGAGTTCTTAAAATATATCTCAGAAAATCAGCTTATTAATTTCCACTTGGATTGTGTTATGAACTATAATTGTTCTATTACTGGTCGTACTGAAGCCATCTCGAGTCGTATAATAAATTATTGGAACCACAATGGATCTATGGATAGCTACGCTAAATATTAATAAATCATGAAGTAACGCAAAGTTATAAAGTAAAATAAAAAAGAAAAGAATTAAAATCTGATTCCAGGAATCATTCACGGCTAACGCGAAGCTCGCTCTCCGGTGTAACTTCGAGCAGTCTCCGCACATCGAAGCCATTACTGATTACGTGATGGAATGGGTTTCGGAGAACGATGTCCTCTTGCCAATGTACTTGCAGCCCACTAACAAGAGTTACACGCACGATATCAATCGTAACCCTGCGTTTAAGAAGAGGAAGCGTTGTCTTACGAAGATGCTGTCTGCTATTGTTTAATATGAAATTTGAAATATAAAGTTCCTACTAAATAAATGCTCTTTGCTTATTCATGTGATTCCATGATAGGTTATCAAACTTATGTGTACCTATGTGGCATGGACACTATAATAGTTATAAGTACATTAGCATATCATCGTGGGTGCATGACATGATGTATGTATACGCTTGGCAAATATTTTGATCAGGGTCCATTAAAATATTATTAAAATGTTTAGTCTGTGTTATACCGGTGTACTTGCTTAAGAAAATATCGTGATGTTTCGGAAAATTGGTGTCTGTATAAATGGGTTGCGATTCAATCCAGAATCCTTTTAGTATATTGATGTTTTACCCAGCTTTATGGGTAATCAATATTTTTTATCTATGGTTAACCAAAAAGTAACATTTTTTTTGCCTAAATTAGTTTCCAAAGAGTAAAATAATATATAGTGTTAGTTTCCTTTTCGATGTATGTAAAATCATTAATCATTTTTGACATTGTCTTGCAATGAAACAATATTTTTGTTATTGAATTAAATATTTGTTTTTTGTATCATAATCATAAATATTAAATAACATAAAATCATGGCCCAAACGAAGCCCTGTAAACCTCCAGTGTTGAATGAATTGTTGATACAGAATGTTAACACATGGGGCAACGTGCAATACAACATCCCTTTGCGATTGTCCAATACCGAGACGAGGACAGGCACTAATATTGCGCTTAGACACATCCCTGCGATACCACACAGCTTGGACTGTGTTAGTATATTTATTCACGAGCAGAACCCGCGGCTTCGCTAGTTGGGTTACATCATGTAAAATTTCACGCGGGTCCCTATTTTTTGTAGGATTCTAATGATAAAAGATTTTTTCAAATCGATCTAGTAGTTCGGAGCTTATTCAATTCAAACAAACAAACAAAAAATCAAATCTTCCCTCTGTATAATATTATATATTTTGAAGCTGGTAGGATCCTCTGTGGTTCGACTCTGGCGGCACCAACGCTACACATGTTTCTGCCTAATAACAGCAGTGTTAAGCGCTGCTGTGTTCTGGTTTGACGGGTGTGGTAAGGGAGATATACTTTTCCGAGGCATTCCAACTTAGTCCTAAAGGGAAGCGGTGCATTTGCGGCCGATCTCAGATAGGAATCTAATCTTATCTAGGGTTGATTACAGTTGTCCATGGGCGGCAGTAGCCACTTACTATCGTGCACTGCATGCTCGTCTGCTACTTCCATATTACATAAAAGCGGTAGGTATCTGTCAGCCAAGTTAAAAAAATAACGGATGTTATTTACAGCATCATGTGTTACATAATATTTACAGAAAATAGACGATCCGTTACCAGATCGTGTGACGGGACGAGACATGGTGGTGGAGAAGGAGTCCTACAAGACTACCACTGGCGAATACTGCGTGAAGCCCAATCCCAATAAGGCGATGGAGAGGGCAGATTGTTCTATCAATTGTCGACGAGTCATTTTCATGACTGGAGTCGAGAAACGTGTAAGTTTCAATAATTTTGAATTTTTCATAATTTTACAATTTTTCGTAAATTGATTTCATAATTCTCAAGAAACTATTATATTTTTTTCAATTTCTACAATCAATGAATAATTTATTTACTACTTCTAGTAATTCTAGTAGAATATCAATGCCAAGACGATTATCTAAAATCGATATAACCAAGAGGTCAGGGTTAGAAACTAATAAAAAATTTAGAGAATGACAATTCATTTTACGGTGTCATACTCAGACTGTCAATGTGACATTACTGTTTTCTGTGATTGTTTCCGATTCTTATTCGCAGGTCGGCTAAATCTTGTTATTCGATCGCTGTAGATAAACGGTTCCCAATGGCATCTCCGGAGTATAAATTGAGTGCTATTCTCTCCGGACATTCCATGGATGTGCGATGCGTCGCTGTTACAGACGACGCAAATATATTATCGGCTTCTCGAGACCGGACTGCCAAGTTGTGGCTCTACGATGGGTGCGTATTCTATCTTTAAACAGTGAAATACGGTATAATGTTAGAAAAAATATACATGTGCGTCCAGTAGATCCCCGTTAGGAAAGACGTTCTTTAATATTAACTCCAAAATTGCAATCTAGAGACAATGCAACTCACGTATAACTTACGACAAAACCAAATAGATTTAACGAAATTTCCTTAGAGAGACCATATAAGGCTTATGTTTTGATTTAAAGCTCTTTCGATACTTACAAACTGTTAAGTACAATATGCATTCGTTAATGTCAGGAGAATATGGGAGGTAACGTAGTGTCCGCGCATACACGAGGCGTAAAGTTCTGTTCCTTACATGACGACTTCTAAAATTCAAAAATAAAATTAAGTAGGTAGATGAGCAATTTTATTATTTTGAGTCAATAAGAGACTTGATTCCAAAAGGCAAATAAATTAAGTAGTACATGAATAATCATTAAACATCATCAATAACCCATTACTATCCAACTGCTTGGCACGGGTCTCAGAGTGAGAAGGATTAAGCCATAGTTCATCTAGCTGGACACATGTATATTGGTAGACTTCACATACCTTTGAGGTATCTCTATAAATTTCTCAGGTATGCTGGTTTCATCATGATGTTTGCCTTCATTGTTAAAGCGAGTGATAATTCATTTCTAATACAAAAGTAACTTATAATAGTAAGAGGTTCGTGACTCGGACTTCTTGAATAAGAGACCGAGTTTCTTAACCACTAGGCCAGCGTTTCCCAGTCTTTTTCAGCCCACGGACCCTTAGGAAATCAAGCACAGTTTTCACGGATGCCCTTAATAAAATAAACAGCAAAAAATAGTGTTATACACTATTGGATGCATCTTTTTTAATTTTTTAAAATATTGTGTGCTCAGATCACATTTTTCTAATAAACCTGGTTTGCTGATTTTTCGTGTGCAGCCCTTTTGCATTTAATGAGCGATTTATGTATGGTCCAGAGATGACACCCTAGACATATACTCGCGGTCTCTAGGGGTCGGCGGACCACAGGTTGGGAAACGCAGCACTAGGCTATCACTTCTACATGAATAATATTTATACAATATCCACAGAACTAAAAGCTACATGAATGTCGTAACATACAAAGGGCACAGTAACTTTGTGTCTTGCGTGTGCTGGCTGCCGCCCTGCATGTGTTTCCCTGACGGGCTGGTCATCACAGGGAGCAACGACAACACTATCATGGGATACAATAAACATGATGCCGTTGTCCAAGTCACCCTGAAGGGCCATGAAAATGCAGTTTGCAGTGTTGCTCCGGGAAAGGAATCTGGATTTCTGTTAAGGTAATATTCTTTTTTAATATCACTATTAGAATTATTTGTATAATAGCATTTATTCTTTAGTGGTCATTGTCCGTTGCCATTTTCTGAAATTGCCTGAAATAGAATAAAGTAAAAGAGTTTGTTATAGTGCCTTTACGAACCACACAGAGACTTAATATGTGTCACAAAATAGACCAGATCCATTACATTGTGTTAATCAAAATCTCACTTTTAAGACACTATTTTCCAATATTTTCAATACTACTTTGAAACTTTCAGTTGCACTCTTTTAGTGCCATGTCTGGGATACATAATTGCGCCATAATAACAAAGACTACTTTTTAACATTGTTTAAGATTCTCAAATAAAATATGGACTTCATTGAGTGAAATTGTAACTTGTTAGATTTTTGCTTATTTCAAACAATTTATAACTGTAATGGAGCATTTGCGAGATTCTTTAATGTGTAGCGCAGCAGTGGTGAGATGCTTTAATGTGGTGAAGTGCAATGACGAGGGGGGTGTGGTGAGGGGAAGGGAGGAGAGATGATTGACATTCGGTGGAGTTGTCATTCTTGTTTGAATATTGGAGAAAATATCAGGTTGAAAAGAGTTATTAAAGAATATGGCCTACCTTGACTGAATCTTTTATTCCGATACACTCAAGAAGTATAGCGTTATATTACTAACAATAAATTAAGGCATGCACACAATATATGTTTTCTAAATTTTATTTTACTTTAAATTCACAGCTCAAGCTGGGATAATACAGCCAGAGTATGGAATGTAAACACACCACATATGGCACCAGTGGTGTTGCGAGGTCACGAGGCAGCGGTATGGGATGCCATTGAGCTGAACAACGGCACCTACGCTACAGCTTCAGCTGATAAAACCATTAAGATATGGAAGAAAGATGGCAGTCTAGTCCTTACTATTACAGGTTTGTATGTCGGATGATAAATTTTATTCTATGGATTTAATTTCATTTGTATTTTGTTTGTAGTTTCTATAAACCTCTAGGAGCACTAATTCTATTTATAAAACACCTAACGTAAAGAAAGATGAAGATCTAGATGGAGGTATTAGGTAGTGGGATGAAGCATAAAAGACATTTAAGAAGGTTTTGATCAGATTTAGAGGTGACAGAAATTGTCAAAATATACAATTTTCAAAATATGCAAAGTCTATGAATTGTTCAATGTGATTCTGAAAGAAGACCGTTACCCAGTGATGGCACACTAATGGATTCCTGATTTGTAGGTCAATAATAAATATTGATCAAAATTAATTGACGACAAAATAAAATATAATTTGTAGTCATATAAAACAAGTATTGTATGCATATTAATTATATTTTGCAGGTCACACAGATTGTGTGAGGGGTCTTGCCATATTGGACAACTCTTCGTTCCTAAGTTGCTCCAATGATGCCAGTATTAAGCTTTGGTCTTACTTGGGAGAATGTATTAACACGTACTATGGACACGCTAACTATATTTACAGGTAATAAAATAAATAAGTTGTGTGGTACCTTTAATTTTTAAATTTCTAATGTTTACCATAGAATAATGTTGAGGGTCATTCCCAGTATTACAAAACAGCTTTCACTATGACTGCATAGTGGTGGACTGTAACAAACATTTGCTTGTACATTTACATACAATTTAACATATGCAAAATTTAACTTGAGAACTGAGAAACTTCCATACAACTCCTACTTTAGTTTTCCTTGCATATGGTGGAATTTCCAAAAACTATTATAAACTTATAATTTTATTTGTAACTGCAAGCCAGATACAATAATACAATACTTTTCCCTCAAGTTTGGTATTTACAAAAATCTCATTAATGTAGTTTTGACTATGAAATCCTTGTCAATATTTCAGCATTAGCCTAGATCCTGTATCGCCGCAAGGGTTTGTGACGTGCGGCGAGGACGGTTGCGTTCGTGTGTGGATGCTGAGCAAGTGCGTTCGCGAGCTCCGGCTACCAGTGAGCTCCGTTTGGTCTGTCACATGCCTGCCCAATGGTGATGTGGTGACTGGTTAGTATCCTTACTTTAAAGTTCCTGGTGGTATTAAAAGTGTCAATGAAACAGAGATAATAATACGTGACTTTGTAGTGGTTGATTTCTCGCTGGAAGTATTATACTAACAACGTTGATTAATTTATCAAAAAGAATATAGCCGAGAAAAATCATGACTTAAGTAGTTAAGTATTATGAGTTTGGAAGGATGAAAACTACAATCAGAAAAGCTTTATTTGTTCCGCACTATAATTTCGATCTTCTAGTTTGTTATAGTGTTTTATTATTAACTTTTACAATTAAACTTTTATAAAGCTGAAAAAATAATGTCAAAAACACTTTAAATATGTAATACAGGTTCAAGTGACGGCGTTATAAGGGTTTTTACGAAGGACCCATCGCGGTTCGCTGATGAGGCGACACTCAAGGCGTACCAGGAGGAAGTGGACAAGGTGCGGGACACCACTGAGCAGGAGATCGGTGGTTTTAAAGTGTCTGAGTAAGTTTTCTTTAATACTAACCACATAATGTAATGTAGTAGTAGGATATCGCGTATTATAAATAAATCAGAATATGTAACTTTACATAAAAGTGACCATGATCCATAATGTGCTTGGAACAGCTGTGGGAACCACCACCACATTGTGGTGCTATTTCTATCTTGAAGCAGTTCTTGCATGGAAAGAAAGCCAGCTGACAAACAAATAAGGAGTAATGAGTATAAATCTTAATACGAATGGCAATGTATCTGTGGTTGACATTAAGAATAACACCCATTCTATTTGGAGTAAATTACAGATGTGCATTACAGTAATGCAGCAGTGGTCTATAGACTGCTGGATCATCACGAGAATAGCTTGCTCGAAGGACAAAAGCCACAGAAATACTGTTATTTTTAGACTACCGGGTCCCGAAGCGCTCCTGGAGCCGGGCAAAACTGATGGACAGACGAAGCTGGTGCGCCGCAGCACCACAGTGAAGTGCTACTCCTGGAGCGTGGCTGAGAACACCTGGAACGAGATCGGCGATGTGCTGGGCTCCACGCCGGCTAAGGAGGGCAAGATCATGTACCAGGGGAAGGTAGGTTTAATTTTATGTAAGGCGTTTGTTTATAATT
>DWIJ01000863.1:0-10009 GCA_018248315.1 Chioides albofasciatus | reverse complement strand
TCCTCACGATGTTTTCCTTCACTGTTAAAGCAAGTGATAATTAATTTCTAATACGCACATAACTTAGAAAAGTCAGAAGTGGGTGTCAGGGGTTGAACCTCGGACCCCTCGAATGGGAGGCCGCGTTCCTTAACCACCAGGCTATCACTGCTTAGGAGTCTTCTTATTTGGGGTTAATCAGAATTACAGATGTCCATACAGCAGTAGCTTACCATCAGGTGGACTGCATGCTCCTACCTCTATATTATAATAAAAATAACGAGAAAACTCCCTATTACCATGGATACTCATATCAAATATGTCTAGACAAATTGGATTTTTATCAGTCCACGTGCGAATGCCGTGCGAGCGCCATGTTGTTCAAATGTTTACCGTATGATCGGTAAATTAATAATATTTAATTTATATAAATACCCGAGACAGATGGAGATAAGATTGTTTTGTTTTTTCCTCGTTTTACTGGGTTTTGTTTTAATATAAATAGATTTTATAGGTATTTATTTAAATACTCAATTTTTGCGGCGTTAAAATACACACTGTAATTAACGGCCGAATTCAATTCGTCACATCTCATTACGACCACGTTATCGTGGCTGTCAGTAATTGATTTAAAGTACCCTTGAGTGGGAATTAACGCGGAATTTTAATGATTCAATATTCGTAACCTTGTTTATCTTGTTTTGTTTAAATAAATATTTGTATAGGTACATAAATACACGTGAATCGCATTAAATAAGCAATTACCATAAAAAATGATATAAAAATCAATGTTAAAACAAGTCTTTATGTATATCGTAAGTGTAAACGTACGAGTACGTTAAATCACGATTATTTAGTCTTAAAAATAAATTTAATAATAAATGTTATATTCATAATGTCTCCCAGCGTAATAATAGATTATTATGCATTTTTAAGATATTTGTACGATGATATCATAGTAACAAACAGTAGGTATATTTATTAATTTTATTTTTTACCTACTCTAATAGATATAGATGATGTGCTAACTTAGTTCCAAACAAATTTTAAGCAATTTTTACCCACCTAAGATCAAAACACTATTATGTCTCACTACATTTTAAAATGTAGTAGGCAAAAATTGTCAAGATTGATTATGGTTGATTACTAATGGATAGTCGTTAGTCTTGAGAGTAAGGCATCAAAGGTTGATAGGACTACAGTGGTATTTGAGGATATTTTCCTTTGTGATTACTTAAAAGGGGCGAATGTTTGCCAATTCAATTCTATACTAACCATATGCATGTACGTACATTACCTATGTACGTACATGCATCGATGTCCGTGCAAACTAGGTCATAATAAATAATACACATATATTTTATTAACGTAAAGTCATTCTGTTAGGTTTGTGGCAGATATACCTACACGTATTTCTACTGTGAACCAACTCTGGGAATCGGTGGATACCGGGTTACTGACACATAAAACTACCATGTCCTCGGGAGTGGCAATGTGTCTCTAATCGGCTTGAAATAGACCCTTGTTGTATAGGGAACTAGTTATAAATTTCCATCAGGCAGGGTCAACTTCTATCAGGCGGACTGCGTGCTCCTAAGCTACTTAGGTTTCCCAAAAAATATTCATGGAACATCGTGACCGCTAACAATTGAAACTCTATTCACATTTGCTGCATGACATAAAATACATAAAATCGACCTGATTCCATAAAGAAAGAAGACAAGTCAGAATAATCAATATCCGCAGTCACTTCAAGACAACCTTGACGTAAGCACTCGTATTTCTCCCCAGCCTGTTTTATTGCGAGACTATGTCTGCTTGTGTTAGCCAAGTTAGCTCGTTTAAAGCCTGTTCACGTATATTACCTAATCACAAGGCCAAAGACAGCATATACTTACTTATATAGGAGAGAGTATGTAGAAGATACCTGAATTGAATGGTGCGAAATAAATTTATTTTAAATAACGTATTGTACTTATATTATGCTTAAATTATATCTTATCAGAGATTTATGTTTACTGATGGTTTTTACATTGTTTCACGTACTGTTTATGGGTAAAAACAATAGAGGGTTTTAATACTGTTATTTACTTTCTACTTTTCTAGGTCACACAGGTGACGCAGCTGGACGACAACGTTAGGATAAGACGACATTTTGAGAAAAACAAAGGCACAGCACTTAAAATACCTATAAATAATTCGTCAATAGAAGAGATGTAGCTATTTGGCTAATTGGTTTTAACCTTTTTACGGCACATAATACGTAGCTAAAACCTGATATTAAACATTTATGGATAGGGGAGGGCAGATTGGCGCAGGTTATCAGACCATCGACCGCCCGATTACGTAACCTCTCGCCGGTTCAGAGGATTTTAGAGGTCATGGCCTGACCATGATTTGGACTTCAGTTGCTGTATGAAGTGTACAATACACAAAGTATCGACTCAAAACAATAATTTTGTCGAAGTGTCGCGGATGTTATTACGTAAGTTTGCGTGAGAAAGAAGCGGCGTACTTTGTACGTGTTGTTTAAACAAACTGGCTATCAGGTTGTCCAAGTTCTTTGGAAACGTTATTCTCAAGATTCTAGAAGCGAATCTCAAACTTAAAGGTTTCCTGATATTTTGCCTTCACTGCTGCTTATAGGCACATGATTTGAGATGAGTTGATTAGAGTTGCATATCTGTCTCTTGTGTGGCTTTGGCTCGAAGGTCACTACTCCGCGGGTGTTGTAGGAGACTAAGGGATCCAATCCAAGTAGGTACAGGTAGCAGCATCTACTTAAAAAGTTATCAATTTATAAGGATCAAATAGAGTTAGTAAGGATTTTTAGTACCAGACACCAATTACTTTGCGGCTACTTCCAGGCATGGTCTTTTTAGAGCTGAAGTGAGCTGAGCTGAGCTTCACCATAAGTTTATTTTATTTACATGCTCCCTTCTGATATGTTTAAGCAAATACTTAAGAAAAATATATTGTTATGTAATATTTGTGTAACTTGATTATTAACATTTATTTATACACAGTCAACAATAGACGAAAATAGTATCATAGCATTTCCGTATTTTATATGCCATCAAGTTATTTAAATTGGCGTTAAATGTTACAACATATATCTTTATTAATCAGGCTTTAATTACATCATATGCTCACTTAGTCACCAGTTTATTTTCTTTCTCATCTTCATTAAATGTAGGTTATCTTATCATGAGTAGTTTGCATCGTTTAATGTTGATGTGCAACTCATATTTGTGCACCTTAGCCGTAAAATAGACCCCGTATGCCGTTACGGCAAACTACATCACACTTTCTTATGCCGTCACTCTCCTTCACCACTCTCTTGTCTTGAGCACGTGACATTTTTTTAATATTTGTGTGTTTAATGCGTATTGTTATTAAAACTGTTTTTGGATGCCGTACCCAAAGGGTAAAAACGGAACCCTATTACTAAGCCTTTATCTGTCTGTCCGTCGCCTGTGACCGACGGATTCTTCTTCTTGAACTTAATATAATAACACTTGAAAGCAAAACTAAAGGAATGTAATATATACCAAACATAAAGTTAAAATAAAAGAGGATCCAGAAACAGGGACCCGCTATTTTGGCATTTTACTTACTAAGTTTTAAACCGCCATAGTAGGTACGACAGTTTTACGCTATATGTATTTAATTGTTTTTCTTTTAGTTCCTTAGTCTTTACAATTTAAAAAATGTTCCGAAGATATTATTGATGATATATGTTATTGAATAAATAAACTGAAACTTATATTAAAATATTTAGTTTCCAAAGCTTGACTCTGTGAGTCACAATAATTGTCAAAACACAAAGTATCACAAAAAATTTAACTGACTAAAGTATTGCAGCTTAACAAATAAATTATGACAAAAAGTTAAACGACCGGCAGTAGCTGAATAAGTGTACAGTATGTAGTCATTTAATATTTTTTACTTGGTTCATGTCAGTCAGTAGGTATACCAGTGGAAAATTTTGGTCTAAATAATTTTCGGTAATTACATTTTTTTAACGTACACAATAATAATACCTTTAATAAATTATTAACGATAGATAAATAAGATTATTCTTAGTTAAAATTAGCATACAGAACATCAATATAGGTATTATTGATCTATTAGATAGGTAGGTATTATCTAGGTGGATACCTATGTACCTACATATTATATATTGATTGATGTAGGAAAGCCTTTATAAAACCCAAGTAGAAAAGAAAAGCATTATTATGTCATAGTAAAGTAGTAATGACTTTTAGCAGTTTTTTAATAAAACAATGTTACCCAAAATGGCGGCTATTTTAGACACCTTTTTTTTAACATTCGTCGACGCCATATTTGTCGAGAATACTGGATATATTTTATTGTCGGCAGGTGACTTTTATACTACAAAAGTTCAAATTGAAAAATTATTGTCGATTTGCTTTCCTTTTCTTATATTTTCTTCACTGCATGCGACGATAAACTTTTTGTCACGATTTAGCTCATGTTCTAGGAAATAACAATTTTGGGAATACCTACTGACTTCACTTTGGCAATACTTCTCGCAGTATATCTGTGGTCGCATATCTGTGGGTCACAAATGTATACTTATATTACGTCTAATGATGGTTTTATCTTAACATTTCATTAATTATAATTCCAGGTTAGCCGCTGGGGTAGGTGTATTATTCAGAAGAAGAATATGTCTGCTAATAATTTGAAAAAAAAAAAAAACATCGATCGGTGCGTATCTCCCCTTCTAATCTTTATTTTCATGATATTTATTTTGAATAGATCTTTCTCTATTTCTCTTGTATTCTTGTGTGTAGAGTATGTATAAAATAATAAAACAATGTATTTAAAGTTGTTTTTATACTACAGCTAAAATACTATTAAAATTTGGGAATTAATAATCTTTTTTTTTCTCTTCAGGGAAAACGCTTGGAGAAACGTCTATGGGAGCCAAAGGTGTTCAGTTGCTGAGGACCTGTCTACGAGCCACTGACATGAAGACAACTCACAGATGTTCAGATAGAGACATAGCGCGTGAATAATATCGTTTTTTGATATTTTTAAGTTATTTTATAGCTTAAATTAGATGTATAAGAATAGGTACTTTCCAGTAATGATACTAAGTAACAGTAAGAGCGCAAATGTGGCAAAGATAGAAATTCGTTCTCAGAAATAGATATGTGGTAATGAAAATCATAAAAAACAACATACTTACTTATTACCATTTATTTATATGTATCATCACTAGATACAATACTAACAAGATATTTTTGTTTGCCCACAGGTAATAAGAGCAGGCTTTTGATTAGGCCTTATCCCACTGCAAATTATCCTTAATATTTTCAACGTTGTATTCCCTTCTTCCAGCACTATTCGTAATGTTCGGAATCACTCAGAATTACCCAAAACGACAGCGGTAATTTCTTTACATTGCATACCCCCTAAGTCTATTACTATTCTGTAATCTTTTCCCTTACTCAAACTCCACATTAAACTACCAAACAAATTACTAAGTACTCCTCGTGCTCTTTCCTTTTTGAAAATATGTTAAAAAATATGTTAGGTTTAGATGAACGAAAAATCGCTTCGTACGCCGTAACAGCATTCACACTTTTGGTCTTGTCGCTTAAGTCCTTTGAGATACATTTATCATTAAATACATTGTAAATCAATCATTAACATCCGCTAGAACATACAATCATTGTACATACTCGTATATACATACATACATATATATACATTATACATACATATACTTCGTTCGCGTATCGAATGCTTTAACATTTTTCAGCCGAACATTATTAATACGTGCTACATTCACTTTATTCCCAGTTTATATCATATCCGTAAAACTTTTTCCAATTTTAAGTCCCATTCCTTAAAGGTAAAGCCTGTAAGTTATATTTTAATTGCATGATGCATGTAGGTTTATTTTTTGTAAAATCTATTTCTACGCTCGAGCTTCATTTAATACGTCTAGTTCAATACCTTACCTTCAGAGGGCCTGACAACCTTCAACTCACTTGACCACTCAAAAATATCACAATTCAAGTGGTCTTCAATTACTGCTTATTATCAGACTAAGTAAGTACCTTAGAGCAATCCTTGTTAGTTTAGGATATGGATAGGAACGAATAAATGAATAGTTCCCCACTAGGCTAACGTCCGTACATTCGGTGTTAGGTCCTAATTTTGCAGCTAGCACAATAAGTCTTCTCTGCTTTCATTTGTCATAACTTTTTGATTCTAAATTTACTTTCAGCTTACCATCAGGCTGAAGCACCCCAGGCAGAGTCCCTTGATCTTATCCAGCAAAGATGATTCGTATACTGCTTCAATTAGTCACGTTTCTTTGATTTTTTAGATTACTTTATTAGTTTAGAATTTAGGATGACGATTTATTAGATAAGATTTAGGACGAAACGTTGTACTGCTTTCTCTACATCTGTCTGTTCAATTAATTATTAGGATAGGTAGGGATTAATTTATCAACTAACCAGAAGGCTAAAACACGCGACTGGAGTATCTTGCCGCAACCTAGGATAAAGCGCCTTACTGGTCCCCTGCAGTTCTTCGTTTAATATCTCAATATAACATTCGTTAATACGTCGCTCGGTGATCTCGCCCTAACCTAGGATGAAGCATATTTGTGGTCCACTGCTGGCTGTTCAATTAATTATTAGGATAGTTAGGGACTAATTTATCAAGTAACCATTAAGCTAAGACACGTGACTGGAAGATCTTGCCCTAACCTAGGATAAAGCGCCTTACTGGTCCACTGCACTTCTTCGTTTAATAGCTCTGTATCTGTCTGTTCAATTAATTATTAAGATAGGTAAGAATCGTACTAACTAACCTAGGATAAAGCGCCTTACTGGTCCACTGCAAGTTCTTCGTTTAATAAATCTGTATCTGTCTGTTCAATTAATTATTAAGATAGGTAGGGACTAATTTATCAGCTAACCATCAAGCTGAAAAACGTCGCTAGATGAATTGGGTGTAACCTAGGATGATGCGCCTAACTGAAGCACTGCATCTGTCTGTTCAATTAATTATTAGGATAGTTAGGGACTAATTTATCAACGAAGCATTAAGCTAAAACACGTTACTGGAGTATCTTGTCCTAACCTAGGATGAAGCGCCTTACTGGTCCACTGCAGTTTTTCGTTTAATATCTCATTAGGATAGTCGTTTAAAAGGTCACTGCTGTCTGTTCAATTAATTATTAGGATAGGTAGGGACGAATTTATCATCTAACCATCAAGCTGAATAACTTGGCTGGAGGATTTTTCCCTAGCGTAGGAAGAAGCACTATACCGCACCATTAAACTGCATCTGTCTCTTGAATTCATTATTGGGATTGGGTGTGAAGCACTACAACGCTTCCATGATGTCTTTGTTTGTGATTTTAGTAGGAGAGGTTGCTAATTATTATCAGCTTACTATCAGGCTGACATAACCCGAACTTAAAGTTATAACCATGCCAAGGATAATGCGCAACATGGCTAACTAGACGTCTGTATCTTCGATCGAGGTAGGGACTAATTATTGTCAGCTTACCATCATGCTGAAGTATCCTTGGAGATAGAGGTTATCTTTGCCTGGGGTACATATATGCAGTATTACTATACTTCTTGTTTCTAGACCCTTTCTAGATCTGATCTTTGTCAGCTTAGCATTCGTGTGAAGTATTGTCTTCTACTTGCCTGTATGTAACACAAACTGCTTTCATACGTCCTGATTCCTTGACTTTTTTGAATCAAGTAGAGATAATTTAACAGGTTAACATATGACTGAATTAGTCTGGGCGGTGTGCTTTTACCTTTACTGCTTCTGTAATTAGTGTTTATTCTTCCATTTTTTCCAGATTAGTATCTTATCCTACGTTCATTACACGTTGCTGTTAGATTGTTATCAGTTACAGCTAATACGTGTATTTAAATAGCAGTCCTTAGCTTAATTCCAAATATATTTAAATATTTTATTATGTTATAGGACCCCATTTCGATTCTCGTTTACAAGTGCGTCATTGTACCTTGGTAAGTACTTATATAAATGTTTATTAGCTAATTATATTTCACTGCTGTTATGTACTGCTAATATCCGTACATCATACCCTCGGCCTAGTGTGGACTTCACTGAAAGAGGAATTTTATCAATAATTCTGTGCAATTTGTACACTAATGCATACGCAATATTATATTATCAATTTACAGCGATCAAGTGTACTTATCAATTATAAAAATCGTGATCCAAATCAATTACACACATAGTAGTAATCATAGTGTGTAAGGCCGTAAATGCTCACAATTGACAATATACCTACTACGGATTTTGGCAGTAATTTAAAAAAGATAAATCCTTTGCCGCATTTCTATTTCTGAGATCATATTTTTTTGTCTGTTTAATAATAAGTATCTGATGAAATTGTCAGATGGTATTTACAATTTCATTAAATGTGTTAAAATTGTTCTTGAAATTGCAAAAATTGTGTATTTTTTTTTCTTAATTGTTACACGAAAGTACTAAAGACTGTTTTTTGTAAAAGACGTTTATTGCGAATGTGTTTTGTATACTGCAATATTTTTGAAATTGTATAGATATTATTTACCGGTCTACTGTATGCTTTTACCATTTTCTGTATATGGTCTCTACATACGATATGTTTCAATTATAAGCAGTATGAAATTTGTGGTTTTAAATATTTCTATGGCATATGGAAGATGGCATAATAAGAATATTATTTTTTTTTGTAATTATTGTTGTAAAAATGAGATTGTTACTTCTAGAAAAACTTAATTTTTCAGCTTTAAAAGTAAAACTCTTTGGATAGTACAGATAAGTTGATTTTAAGTCACTCACTTATGTGTTCAGTTGTTAATAATAAAAAAATGCGTTCCATTTATTTACACTCCTAATCTACATAATTATACTAATATTATAAAGAGGTAAGACTTGATTGTTTGTTTGAATTGAATAGGCTCTGAAACTACTGGACGGATTTTTCATCATTAGAATGCTACATGATGCTTGCTGAACATAGGCTATATTTAATACGAGAAAAAATAGGGACCCGTGTGATATATTCGATAATGTAACGCAACGGGCGAAGCCGCGGGTTCTGCTCGTCCTCAGTAAAACTATCAGTATGGTTTCAATAGCCTTTAAGCACAAAATCACACCTGGTAATAGTACGATCGATACACTGAAACAAAAAGTAGAAAAACACATTAGATACATATATAATTATGTATGTACCTACTTAGAAAATTTCATGGATGAGTATGTGTTAGTGAGAGTGAATATGTGTATCACAACGAGTGTGCATGAGTATGTACATGTTAGTGCGAGAACGTGTGGATTACAATAAGTACGCATGCGTGGTTGAGAATGTATCAGCGAGAATGAATGTGTGTACCAAAATAAGTGCGCATGCATGAGTGAGAGCGAATATGTCGGTGTGTAGGTATGTGATAGTGTGAGTGAATGTGTGAATTAGAACAAGTGTGTATGTGTTAGTGAGAGCGAATGTGTGTATTAAAAAAGTGCGAATGCTTAGTTGGGCGTCTGCTAATGGGTGTGAATTCGTGTATAAGAACTAATGAGCTGGATTAGCATGTGTTAGAAAGTGAATATGGGTGTAACAGTATAAATTCGCATGCATGAATGACCATGCGTTAGTGTGAGTGTTTGTACAAGAGTGGGCGAGGAAAAATGCGCATGCGCATATGAGAATGTGTGGGTCAGAACAAGTGCGATCAACATGTTGAAAGTAATAGGTGGTAATAGTTTATAGAAATGGTTATATAGTATAGTCAGGGTGCTGTGCCATGGTGTGGGTGACAGTTATTAATAGTATCAAAACTGTCAATCTCACGTCAAAACAGTTGTCAATATGACACGACAAATAAGGCCAACGGCTAATAACTTTTCGAGATTCTACCTATATAATATTTTAAGAAAAATAAATAGAGATTAATAAGGGAAGTTTCATTTATTTGCTTAAATATTAGTAGGAAACGTATTA
>DWIJ01000862.1:0-10011 GCA_018248315.1 Chioides albofasciatus | reverse complement strand
AGGAAAATACTTAATTGTATGAAACGTTTTTTTTTAATTTAAATACTTAAACACGGATATGTATATAGCTCTACACGAATAAAGAACACGCGTAAATATACACGGGTGAAGGAATGTTGCATAGATATCAGACAATCGGTTTACTGGTAAGCATTGCCTTATTGTGACACTATTGATTTATGTTTTGAGTGAGACACTAACTAGATTTGAGGTAATTACTCATTCCTGCCGATTGCAAGTCTTTGTTCGTACAGAAACCGTTTATTACGCACTGAACCACCCGGTTATTATCTACGCAGTAGGCGCCGGTAAAATAGTATAATCATTTGTTTAATTTAGATACCGTGGTGCACTCGAACTAGCCACTTTAACATTCTTGCACCTATTTCTGAATGTTGTTACGCGACAAGTAATTTTCTCGGTAATATATTTTATCATTTACCTATCTGTGTCGTTGAATATACAAATTTTAATTTGCATTTGTACAAAATGTTTAAGCACTTATTTTAAGTGTCTCATTATCTTATAGTACCTAATTTGAAAAGGAAATATATTCAGTTTTTTAAATGCAAGACTGTCAATACATGCCTACTGTTTGGACACTAACATGAGTATAACGTAATTTTTTTGCAAGAACATGAAATAATACTAATATTTTATCTAGATTATATTTACAGATTTATTTTAAAGGCGAATCCCATTCAAATAACAGATTCTTAGATAGCAGGAACCAACTAGAACACCGATTGATTTTGGCCAATGGCCAATATGGTTTCATTAAAATTCTCCCTTTAAGCGAGGTAAATGTTATCAAGTGGGGCCAAAGCACACAATGGGAGCGAGATCGTTGTCGGTCGACAAGCCACGACGACGTCCGTGGGTTCGATTCCCGTTCAACAAAATTCAGGCTAACGAACGGCCCTCATGTACTCTGTTACACCAGTACCGGTTTTTGCGCTATTCTTTTGTCGATAAACAAAAAGATCATCTGATTAAATGTTGTTATTGTGTAACCGTGTACATTATAATATCCAAGAGCTTGCTTTGTAGCTGTAAATTTACATTAAGCTTACGATGTTTTAATTAAAAGTTTGATTTTTTACTTTTAGATTAGGATTTTCATTCTAATGTTTTAGAAATATACTTTGAAGTGGCAAATAACTGTAAACTAAATATATATGCAAGTAGATAAAATATTAAGTGCATGGAGATTGTTTTTATTACATAACAGTAGCAAACGTGCATGAATTCCACTTGGTAGTAATAGCCACTGCCGCCCGTGGACATTTATAATCCGGTGATACGATTAGAGTCTTTCCTTGGTTCAGACACTAACATGTTACTACCTGAGGACTAAGTTGGAACGACTGGTATGTTTACACCCCCTTACACCCCCTTAAAGTACCGCTGTGTTTTGGTTTAAAGGGTATGCCTTTAAACCAAAACACAGCTGCACTTTACACTACACTTATAAAATTGAAATAGGTGTAGCCGTGTTGTCTCTGGTGTTAAATCACGAGTGTTAATTTCACTATCAAGATTATTCTTGAAAGAAAGCGTGACTTTATAAATATGATAATAAATTAAAAATACTTTAACAGTGTAAGTAATATTTTTAACATCCCATTACTTTATTATTACCAATAAGCAACAAAATATGGTACTGACTTACAAATAAATTCTGTCTGGTTACATTCGAGGTTCATTAACGTGCCTTGAACTTAATCGAAAACCTAAAAATTGATGAGACGTCATTGCAAAAATAATTCACACTCGTTCAACCGCCGTGTAAAGGTACCTACACACATAATGAAATTAACCAATGCTTACCAACATCAAAATACTTTTTAAAAATTTAATTAGGAATATATGAAAGATATAATAGTAAAAAATGCAACATACTACAGTTTATGAAGTCCCGAAAGCTGATCTGATGTCTAGGCATGCGTATAATAAGAACTAAGCTTCAGATTTTAATTAAAAGAAAAAATAGGTCACCATTATCAATCCTATTTTCGTAGGTACATAATTATATAAGTCAAAAAATACAAAAGCATTTTATCCAGGAAATAATGTTTGTAATAGTTTATTATCATTATCTAAGATTATCTTAATACATTGGTTCAGGGATCTGATTTAATTATTTGCTAAACAAAATATTGTTATGAATACAAATTACGCATTTACTTACGTACGTAATAGAAAAATAAATTTGCCTCTTCGTGATCAAAGACGCGTACCACTAAGCGACCGTAATGCCCGTGGTCATGTGATTATCTTATTCTAACATACAAAAATAAATTGAGAGAGCCAATAATTATAATACGGCGGTTTTTTAGATCGTTAAGTGGAATGCGAGCAAATGTTTGGAATCATGTTATGAGTATCTGTCATGTGCGATCATATTCGTTTGTAAGCTGATTTGTTAGAAACAAAAAATGCCACCACATGCATTCACGTTGTATTGTTTATATTCAACGCAATCAACATCTCATTTCCTTAAAATCTGAAAGCATTTATGGTGAGGCTTATAATAATATTATTATTGGAAGATTGCCATGCTCCATATCTTTTTACAACTAGCCCAATCACTGGTACAATTGAAAGATTATACGACCTGGTTTGAATAGTATGAACAGGACTTAATTCTACGTATTATATTACCTAAGGGCTTAAGCCAGTTCATTAAGGATCGTTCAATCATGTCTTAAGGAAAGGCAAGAATTTGCTCGGTCGTATTTTATTTTTACTTGGTGTTTTTTCGTGGCGGCGTAAAGCATTATAAATCCTTTGCTAGCACATGAATATTATGTTTGGCTAATTAAACGAACGAGCGGCAAAACTTTCTCACGGGCAAGATTATGCTCGTTATGTATGTGGGTATGAACAAAGATTCGCGTAATTCCTTTTATGCTACGCAACCATTGTATTTGTAGAGTTTAATGCTTGATTTTTTTTTATATAATAGAAGCGTAATATGGACACGAAGTCCAACTGCTGTTGAGATGATCTTCAACTAACTGTAGGAAAAACGATACATCAAGTAATCTGTGACTTTTAAAATAATTAATTTAAGATATAAACAAACAGTTCTATTTATTGCACTTATTATAAAACTAATACAGTTAAAATAAAAACTTTACTTCATGTGATCCCTCAGTAGTCACGACATTAAAATATCTTTGAAACATACCAAGGGTCGTCACAGTTATCTTTCTACGCCTGATGAATAATTTTAATCCTTTAATGGATTTTTTGCCTACGTTAGCCCATTCTAGTAGATACTTTGCTGTTAAGAATGTGGTATAGGACACGTGATAAGCAAAAAGGGATAAAAGTGATTACATTTATACTTGTAATTTTTAAGAACCTTCTTACAACTGTAAAAGATTTATGTAAATTAATTGACAGGTTAAGTAATTTACTAATAGGCAAAGATGCCTCTAAATGATACTCAAACAGTAATTTATAGCAATAGTTACAGGTACTCGTATATTTCCATTCGAAAGTTAATGTTCAACAACTCTATAAAAGTAGAGTAAGGCGTTGTAGGTACTAAGACGTTTACAGTCATGCACTCTGATGAAGATAACATATTAAGGCTAGCGCATTAAATTATTTACGTATTAATCTAGTGTAAATACTTATATTAACTAGGTTGAAATGACTTTAACCTAAATCGCCGCTTACTAATCGAGTAACTTCCATATCGTGAGGTGTAATTACAAGAGAACTAATTAATAAAATAAGTCGTTTCTACGTTTCACTGTAAGCTGTTCGAGACATTAATTTTCATTTCCTGTTTTGCGGCCCGACATTCCGATTTTGTCACAAATCGACTACTAGCTGTCGAATATCTATCTTAGATCTAATTTAGAGCCATTACAGTTCAGCGCAATATCAGTCCGTAAAATGCTACAAACGCTACTTTCTACATATATCTCTAGTTTAAAAATAGTATAAAACGTCTTTGATTATAAGGGTAAGATAGATTAGAGTTTAGGCGTCGATATGCATTGTCGTTGTTGTAGTGCACATTACATATTTTTATACAACAATCAACATGTAATCGTTAAATTTAATACGCATTGAAGAGGATAATAACACGCTTAAATAAGTATACCTACATCGAAAGAGAAACTCCATACACAAAGACAAAAAAACAAATATAACAAGTACGTGTTCCGTGCTCCATCAGGGTAGGTCGTTAGTGTAGCAATAACTAACCGTACGATAAGATACACGTATATTAGATAATTGTTCCATCAAACGAAAAGGCCCACATAGTTATTTGTCAAGCGAGTGATCGCCGACTAAAATGCGTACACGTTTTCTAACACACGCCTGCGGGCGCTTGCATCTTATATTTTGACATTAGACTTAGTGTGTATTGTAACCATGTTACTAACTAAAACTTAAGGATTAAAAAGAATTTGTTACGGTAAAAAGTTAAGCGAACGTTTATTATCTTAATTAGCTAGTTTTTTTCAACCATAGTGTCCAATTAATATGTTAATACATAATTATTAGCCAATAGGGAGATTGATAATAATGAATTATTTTTAATTCTATTATTTTTCAATTTTAGAAGTAAGTTATTTTGATAGTTGCTTCCAACTTAGCTTCAAAATTGTAACTGCAAATATTTAAATAACATCTTTGCTTGTGAATCTCTCTAGCTTAAAGTGACTTTAAGGTTGTACTTAAAGTAATTTATAGAAAATGAGCTCCTACAAATAAACTCGTCCCAACAAAATTAAAATTTCTGGCAACACTAGACACGACCACAACGTCTTGCAAACGGGGTCGTGTGTTCTGTGTGCCGTACAATTACTACCGAGATACAGGCCCTTCTCAATTTTCATTTATCAATCTAGCGGTTCTTAGACAAGATTGTTGCTGCTATCACGATGCGATCCTCACCTAGCACCTCGAATCGAGATCGTGGTAAGTGTGCTGTGAGCACTATTATTGGGAACCATCTAATCGTTAATCGTGTGCCACCCTCTCTTAAATTCCTCCACGTTCTCAAATTAGCTACACATTTTGACGTTTGCGCGCAGAAGTAAAGCTATGCATTCTTAATACGAGACGTCCTGCTAACTTAATTGATGTAAAATTATTCAAATACTCATGTCTTTGATAAAATACATACGTAGACTTTATTGACAATTCATGTAAGAATAACTTTGACTTAGGAAGAACTTTTAGCCTACTGTAACGTTACTGGACTATACGATTCGTAATTTCAGACCCGCAAACTGTTCAGAGTCGCCAATTAGTTCGTCGCATATCATAATGCATCAAAATTGTAATAATTGATACTCATAAATATAAGCCGCATCGCTAACAATCACATATCTAAATTTCTTATAGTGAAATAACAAGTAATTGTACATACATAGTTTTAGTGCCATGCCTCAAAGATAATAGCCAGATTAGTGCTTTGTTAGACATTTTATTTACTATGATAATTGGAACTGGTAAATTAAGCGAAGGCATTAACATTAGAGTGCAGTAACTTTTCCGCGTCAGGTATTCTAAAGGCTTAAAGCTGAATTGGCGAGCTAAGTGGCTCCGTAGCTCGACAAGCGTTAGTTGTTTTATATAATTACCGGAGCTGTCCTCCCTCAGCCGGCCTTGGGTTTCTCTCTAATGGCCGCGCCATCGTTCAAACCGTGCCAGTTGTGTGACGGCAACATGGGTTCATTAGCGCTATCACACCAGTCTGAACCCACCCGATATCGGAAGGATGTAAGCGTCCACTATCTTTCAACGCTTTTAGCGCGGAGATTTCTTTTCAGATGCTCGTACGTTACAACCTGACGGCTAGTATCGGGAGCGTCAATAGAGCCTTATCTCGCCACTACGAATAAACAAACCAACGTACGTATCTATCATGGATAGGTGCGACGTTTATGTACAGGAAACGTCTTAGAGTAATTAATATGTCGCTAAATTTCAATACGAGAATGTTATTCCACCAATTATTGCATTTCTGTTATAGAATGTAAATATTTTCCGTGTCCATGTCGAGCAGCACTTGTTTCAAAATGAGACGAGTTTATTCCAATAGGTATTTATTAATAAAGCAGTAAAAATCATAGAATTTACGCACTTTTTAAGGTATTTGAGATTACACATGTATGTTGGTTGTCTCCTAATGTACTCCTTAAAAATTTTTGCAAGTAATAAATAATTTATAAATTAACCATGTTCCTCAAATTAACCGTATCCGCCCAACCCTCAGATATTTTGATGCAGGAGTAAAAAAATCTTTTGACTAGCACCTGTTTTAAAGAAGACGTTAAATATCAAGTTAGATGTAATATGATCAGTAGTTTATTTTATTTATTTTAATCTTGATTGTCAATATGCAAGTCATTTCTCCTAAAGTGGTA
Source organism: Chioides albofasciatus (assembly GCA_018248315.1). Classification (NCBI taxonomy): domain Eukaryota; kingdom Metazoa; phylum Arthropoda; class Insecta; order Lepidoptera; family Hesperiidae; genus Chioides; species Chioides albofasciatus. The sequence goes on along the minus strand of DWIJ01000862.1, from coordinate 3,610 downwards.
CCTGTAAGCAAAGTTCCCAAAACAAGAAAAAATTACAATCATATTCGTCAGGAAACAATATAAATACACATTATTCTGTCTGTGCACCCGACGCCGATGCTTCAAGAGGAGTGAAATCGCGACACGACGCGTAAAACTGTCACGATAAGAATCGATTGCAAAGATAGAGATCGCCTCTCGATCGACTCGACCGAGGCAGGTCGTACGACAGTTGCCTGATGCAAGCATAGGGTCTAGCTGCCGGGCGCAACATAATGTATACGACATATAGCGGCAATTTGCTTCATACATATACTTTCTTATTTCAGTTTGTAATGAGACACCTTTGTAGATAACTTTTGGTACAAATTGTGGGAATATATGGACTTTTACTTAAGAAGCGTAACGTATGTTCGAGGGCAGTCGATAGTTGAGGAAAAAAGGGATCATAAAGACACTGAAACGTGTACTATGTATGTATTATGTCAGCGTAAAAAAGGTCCTTTTTAACTCATTTGCTTACTAATTGTTTAATTTTTTTTTTCAAATACAGGACATTTTTGCGTCCGTCGTATTTTCTTCGGGACATAAAGATTTTTACTGTTACGTTTTGATAATTTCCTCTAAACATTTTTAAACTTAGAATTTACTGAGAATATACTATTTTCGCGATATATTACGTTTATAGTTAACAGCATGTTATAGCGTTAGGGTGAATTACAGCTTTTATTGCTTCTTTCATTATATATATAAAGTACTCTGTGATTGCTTCACATCGTAGATTATTGGCAAGAGGTTTTATATTGTGACATTGACGATGTATGATATAAGAGAAACAAATAAAAAATAGTACTTGCGCGTAAAATCACTGTGATCAAACATAATTATATTTTAATGAAATATATTCAAATGCCTTAATTTTACACGACCACGGAAGGTAATGTTTTTCTCGCTAATTTATGTTTTTGAGTATGTATGTTTTAACATATGAGGTGTCGTTGGATTCTTCTACATTATTCGACTGACAATAAGCCATTTTTTATTTAAAAGTCAAACTGATTGAAACTTAAATGTCTTGAATATTTTTTTGGACTGACATGTTAAAAATCCTATCTGTGATCGTTTAATGCGTAGCCAGTCTTGAGGTATGAGTTAATAGTAAGTACTAATGAAAGTACTCATACGTTCATAAAATCCCAACAGAACACAGCATACCAATACCAGTATAGAGGTATTGTGCAGGAATAGTTATGACAGTGGCGTTTTGAAGTGGAATTTGTTATTTTACCATCTTAAATAAGTAAGCTAAAAGAATTATCTTAGTTACACTAAAATTAAAATACTTAAACAATGGTAACATATACTTAGATGAAAGCGGTAAATTATTAAGCGAATGAGATATGGACGAATATTTTGCATTATCTTAAATCGAATTGATTAGTCTTAATTTAAATGTATCTCTACATCATTATAACTTCACCGTTTACTGATGGCTAGCTGCATCTTGCGTTTCGGTGGGAACATATTATGATGTACGTACAAATACGAGTGTATCTTATGATGTCGAGGGACCATTGCAGGAGCGGGGTCATTCACTCGGCCTGTCCAATTTATTTACTTTTTTCCCAGGTGTAGTGTTACGGCTATAAAATTCAGTTTTTGTTGGGCGGGCGCATGCTTGGCTAGATCTCCCGTCGCGAGATATGTTGATTTACGTTTAACGCGCGTGACCCCTCGTCGAAGCCGATCATAGACTCGATAGACGATTCGAACTCGCGCGCTCCCCAGATATCGGCACATCGCACTCGTGCCGATGCATCTCGGGAAATATTTCGCGGTGCATAGGTAGCTTGTTTGCCGGCCACTCGCCCTAAGATTCGCAGATTTCTTTGTGTTTCACACGATTCACTTCGCTCCGCTAATAGAATCTAGAGCCCAAATATCATAAATTTCAGTATTGGCGACGGTTCTCGATTTCATCTTGGTTGTGCTATTGATTTTCATCATTTTGCAAGCCGTACACGGAGATCGAGTTTTGATTTAAATCACTTTAATTTTGTAATTGGGTATTTGATTTCGGTGATTTCACGGTACTTATTCATCAATTAGTAAACGTGTATTATACAATTATTATGAGTTAATTTGTTGTGGAAATAATAATATATAGGTAAGTAAAATTTCTGTTTAATAACTTATCCTATACGTTCTAATTATATTTATTACGGGCCTAAGTGTTCTTGAAGCTTATTACAATTAATGCCAGACACAACAATGAATTATTGTATGGAAATATTGTACTCATTACATTGAAATTGCTATAGCCCGGTTTGAAATCTGAGACAATCTATGACCTTTAAAGCCCGAAGTGTTATTTGATTCAAACAAAACTTGTTTCTAATATGTCAAAGACAGTAATAACTACAGGCAAGTAAAACATGAAATACTTGTCAAAAATCATTGCCAATGGACATAGATATAACCAATATTTTACCATAGTTTTATCGCTATTTTAAAGACTTACTTAACGTCCTTAGGATGTCACTTGGCCCTCTTTGAAAAAATATTACTGCTTTAATACCCGAAAATTTTAACTACTTCAGTTAAAATATCGGTAAAGAGTTATCACACTCGGCTTATTACGAACATTAAGCTTTAGATAAAATCTGCTAAAACACAGATGCGATAACCATAAAATGAAACCAAAATCTGAGATGTACATCTACCAGAAGCGTATTTTTAATGCCCATAAAATAAAAAGTTTCCGACTAAATTACCTAATCTTACATCAACAGCTCAAAACGTCGGCACTTACATTTCGTTATCATCATAAAAATGACAAGACTTAATACCCTTTGCAGTGTTTTCTCAACAAAAGGAATTAGGAAATGTTTATTCATTTAAATCTCTGTTTTCTTTTTCTCTTTTCATCTGGCAACTAGCCACTTTTGTACTAGCTAACTATATACAGTAATGTACCCAGTTTTAGGATAATTGTATATTGTATCCGCTAATTCAAAATTATTTTTCACGGTTTCAAAATGAGATTGCATTAAAATTGTTCTGTACAGTTACGTATTTATTGAAAAAGGTAACTTAAACTTTTCTGAAATTTCCGTGCAGAAATCATAAATTTTATTTATTGTGTAAATTCTTAATAAACTGACTTATACAAAAATACTCAAAATAGACATTTAAGTTTAGGGAGATAAATTTTACATATTCCAGTATTTTAGGAATTTCCATGCAAAAGAGCAGGGACTTCTTTCAAAATCTCAGTAGTAGAGGTGAAATAAATAAAAGTAAAACGTTAACCCATTAAAATAATGAATAATGGCCATATAAAAACAAAACTTTTATTATAAAAGAGCAAAACCGAAATCGCTACATTTTTCATATATTTATGCAAATGTCTCAAAAGATGAGAAAATTGCAAATAACACCCTGCTGTGCCTTCGAAAACATATTTATTAGCGGACAAAAATATCAATTTCATTAATGTTTCAATTTTTTATATTGAATGTAAGTTATGTGGTTCATAAACTCGATAATATACGAGTAGGTATGTATTGTTTCTGAATTTTATTATTTAATTAAGATGAAGACTTTGTTCTTATCGGAAACTTTTACATTG
>DWIJ01000861.1:0-10012 GCA_018248315.1 Chioides albofasciatus | reverse complement strand
CGTCTATAAAGATAAACTTTCCGAAAAAAAACTGATAAATCTCAATGGATACGGAAAAATACTTCATTCTTTCTTTCACATTTAATTCTTTTAAAACGTCAATGTATCCACTACCATTTCGCATGGTGTTACGTTAAGGAGAAGAAGCGGCGAAAGAAACTCCATAAAAATTCCTTCAATGGCTTTTAGCCATAAATCTGTTGAGAAATAAGTGTTTTGTCTTTGTCTATTTCAATATCTATTAAGATCCTGCATACAGTCAAACAAGTTTCAAATAAAAAATCATATGCTTCATGGTGTTACAATATATTTTTCAGGCTTCTGTGTTTAGCCGTGGACCAATTGATTACAAGGGGTCTTACTGTCCACGGCTGGTGTGCAGCAGCAGGGTCACGAGCGTGGAGGCGCCAGGACAGGTGCAGTTGTTGGCGAGCAGCGCGTACTTGAATTCATCTTCGCAGACCACGAACTCCGCAAACTTCACGTGCAGTTTGTTCTCCGGACGAAAGATTTGGACGTACTGGGGCACGTCAGGTGCGAAATCTTTCACTGCCCAAGATCTGGAACGTATTAATTTTATCCATGGTTCATTCGTTTAACGTACTATACTTTCGAATGTTTTCTGGTTTTCGTAAGGATATGGCAAGGTAACGATAAGAATTTGTAGTCCTAACTTTGTTTTCATGGGCAGCGAAACATTTCAAATTGTCATCATGTTTTATCTTATTTAGGCTCGCTTCAATTTACCCACTGTTAGTAGTGTTATTTTGTGAATTGTGATGTTAGCTTATAATTGTGAATTTTCATAATTGCTGCTGATTTTCTTTGATGAAAATGGAGAGGACAATTTTAATTATTGTATAGAATTTATCACTTTTTACGACGTTTAAAAAAAGCTAACCTTTTTAGTCAATTAATAAAACTACACTATCAGCAAACTTTACTATCAGCAAAAGAATTCGTTTAAAAAAATCTTTAGCATATTTCAACAGCAGTTGGAGCCAATTTACCGAAGTATGGTATGTTCATCAGCAGCGGTCTTGTCAGCATAATTCCTGGCGGCTAGGACGAAGCAAGCCTCGGCTTCACTCATCCGCGCTCGGATTAAGTCCGTGTCCTTGAGGCACGATCCCTGGATGTAGATTACACGTTGAGCCCAAATCGGCACCTGGTAGAAAATAATATTGTAATATAATTATTAGTTATTCGTATTTCTATTTATCTTTTAAAAAGAAAAAGAATTTTAATCTCTCAATGCTGCAAAACTTGCTTGTAAGGATGGTAACGAAATGTCTGAAATTTTAGCTTTCAGAAAGAGCGATTTCAGTAGTTGATATAAGAGTTCATTAAATTTCCTGGGCGTTGTGAACCAAAGGAAGGTTTTGAGGATGTTAATAAGTGCATGAAATCATAGTTAATTTTATTCAGCCTTCTTTCTTTACAATATTCTGTTTGTCACCTGCAGGATCATTCTCATAGTAGTGTCGAGTTCCATAGGAGAGAGCAAGACGACGTAGTAATCCTGGAGCAGAGGGTGAGCGTAGAACTCATTAAGGAAGTCCATGATGGTGTCCGCATGAAGGGTGGTGGAACAAACCACGACGTGCTTCTCAGACTGCGCGCGGTGTGACGAGTAGGAACCACCCAGCTTCTGCCGTTCCATCCAGGTGAACGCCAGCTGCTCGAACTGTGATTTTATAACAACATTAAGCATTGATGCTAAACTTGTGTCGTTATTCTTTCAAATAGTCACAGATATGTGTTTAGGCTATTAGAGAGCTGATAGTGGAAATAAATTAGCAGCTGCAGCGAATCGTGCAGAGTAATATAAGGTAAACAGTCAATTATTTCTAAGGCATTATGTTATTGTTATGATATTGCTTATTATGTTGATTGGAAATTTTGGGAAATATAGATGGCATTGATGCAATTTAAAAGTAAGTTATGTATTTCATGATGATCATCACATATTACTTTAGGATTTATGAAATCACAACTGTTTATCAGATTTTAGATTCAGATTTTTATATTTCATCAATTGTGTGTAGCTTTTCGAATTTCATTCACAGAGAAGAAACCGCAAAAGAAATTCCATAACACCAATTAATATATAACAATACATATCTGATATATTGAAAGATTTTCTAACCATAGATTCTACGCTAATCTATAAATATTCGCTAAATGAGAAATTTTATAAGTATTTTAATTCAGTGTATAGCGTTTAATAAAGTCATTAATTAATTTATATTCCTATTTCTATGCTATTTTAAGAAATTATTTGAGATTGCTATTTATAAAACTATCGGATTTTCGGAGTATAATATCGGAATCGTCTACAGATAATTGTAGAATATTACAAAAATGGGTATAAAGATTAATTCAATTTGAGGAAATATGTCTAAATAAACGAAAAACCAATAATTCGTAAGGAAAGTTTGAAATTTCTAATATGCCGGGTGCTAGGCCGTATAAAAGGAAAGACGCTGAAAGTGCAAAGGCATAAGAATCAGCAGAGTCTAGGTATAGTCGGCAACGCGGAATCGCGGAATTTCGTTAAAAACTGTCAAAGTAATTATTGCTAGCCAATGATAAAAATCGCAAACGATGTTGATTGTCTTTCAGATACCACCTAATAATTGGTGATAATTGTCCGTTGTCCCTAAAAATCTAAAATTTTGACATCGACATAACAGAATGGATAGCTAACAAAGGAGTTTCCTATAGACTGCCTAGGAAGATATACGGAATTAAGATTTGATTCCATTTTGTCGACTGAATTTTAAATAACCTGCACTTGTATTAGTGGCACCAGCGAGTTATGCAGCAACTATCAAAAAAATGTGCTCATTTAGGTAATTGTTTCTCAAGAACTGGCGAAGAAGGCGATTGGGATAATTGCTTTAGTATTAAAATAATTGTGGATAAGTAAGTAAGTTAGGGTAATGTCGCCGCCAGGGTAACACTGTGCGATTAAAATTACAGTTTAATTTGGTAAACTATTTTAATATTGGCCTGGCACTAAGCCATAAAAATGATATGCAAAATGATGTGCAATCATTTTGCAAATTAAAAACGAAATTCCAAATTAGCCTGCACTTTCATTCATAGTGTAGTCAAACGTAGCCTAGGTTCACACTGTAAAGGTTGATTTTGCCCTCCTTTATTGGAATAAGTCGATGAACAAAGAAAAAACAATATTAGAATGAATTATTCTCTGAAAATTATTGGCGAAATCAGGTCCTACTTGTCTCCGTCCGCAGACGTGTCGCCAGAGGGCCGAAATTTGACTAGAGACATTCTTATAGGAAATATACATTACATAGTACGAAAAATAAGATCTTTGTTTTCTGCGGCTACCCTCTCTGCCCCCTAAATGCTACGTCTCCGCAAACCGTATTTCCCTAGCGCCGATATTACTACAACTTATCCTAAAAGCTTGTTAGCAGTGTTATTCAAAGCTTTTATATTGTGTATCGCTGTGATTTTCTAATCAGTACTATTATTAAAGGAAATTTGAATACCTGTTTTACCACAAAATTGTTATAGTACTTGTTTTTTGGTATCGAAAACATCTTTGATGTTTTATCTACAACTAATTTGTATCAATCTACAACTAGAAAATTATAATATGCTAGACGACCTCTCTTAGACAGGACAATGCTAAATATATAGCCAATTTGGGGAACGTACCTAAATATTATAAATTAAATAATTGAACGGGCGAGAATTTTGACATAAGCCTAATATTTTTGACGTCGCCATGCAATTTTGATAGCCTAATTGCTACGTTTGCAAAATCCAGTAAAATACCTGGCAGAAATTGACAGATCGGATAAATACAGATATTTAAATGCTAAGAGTAAAAAGCTTGAGCGAAGGTTCTGAAAAATACAAAGTTGTTAGTACACAAGTCTGCGAATGTTACATACGATAAAGTAAATTAGTAATATTGGTATACCTTGTTGAAACTAGTCGCACGTCTGGCGGCGCCGCGCTTATCGAGCAATTCGTGGATAAGTGGTGCCGACTAAAGAAAAATATCTCTAAAATTCAGAAATTATTCTTTCAATGAAATGAATGTACTGTGAGCGGGTGGGAGTGTACCTGCGTGGGGAGAACCACGAGGGCTACGCCGATCATGATGACCATGTAGAGTTGGGAGGGCCAGATGTCGGGCACGAAGTCGCCGTAGCCGACGGTGGAGAACGTCACCACCACGAAATACGTCGCCTGGAACAGGTTGAGGTGGCGGTGCCCGGCGCGTTGAAAGTGCTGTATCCCGCAAACGCTGAAGTGAAATGGTTTTGTATTAGGCCAACTTTACTGTACATAGCACTTCATACTCTTTCATTTTCATTCACATCTGATTTCACAAGGAAAGGTGAGCAAAACCTACAAGTCTATTATAATTGGTCAACCGCACTATGTCAGCGTGTTACACTATAGCTTCAGTCCCTTGCATTATACAGGAGAACGGTGCTCAACAGTGGGATAGTAATGGATTGACTATAACTGAAATCAACATGAAAATCCCCCTTTGATGTATGTGCTCTTAGTCAAATGAGCGACTTATAACCATTCACTCATGATTGAGGCGTTTACTTAAAGGTTTTCCTGTGTCGTAAGCGAGGGAATTGCAATCCAATTGTCTGCCCTAATTTCATTCTCCTTTGGAGCGAGAAATCCGCTGTATCTAAGTGGTTCGAAATACAAAGGGTGCTGCGAGGATGAAAGTATATAAACTATATAAGCTACGTTCTTTTAATCTTAAGTAAAAGAGTTTTAATTGAGAAACGTCCTTCGAAAAAAAACACGTTATAAAAATTAATACTCGAAGACCCAGTGTTTTTCAACCAATTTATTAGTAGATACAACCCTCTTAGAAAGTATTTGGCGAACCCTAACGCTAGTCATTTATAAAGTTAGTACTTTGATAGAAATATCAATTTCGCACAATATTTTAATCTCAAGGAGGTACCGATAAAATACCTACAAAGTTTATTTTATAATTATAATTTTACGCAGCAAAAGTATATTTTTACTGAGAGTTTAATTTTAGTTACTTGCTATTAGTAAAATTGCTTTTTCTCTCGCTATACGTTGTTATATATTTATATTAATATGTTGAAATCAAGAGCTTTCGGTCATTAATCACACTCAGGGTTGTCTCTGAAGAACAATTTCAGTAGCCAAAACGTTTTCTGTCACTAATGTTAGCCTTTAAAGATAATTGACAAATACAAGAACCGTACCTTATTTTTATTATAACACAGAAGAGGTAAACAAGCGTGCAGTTTATCTAGTGGTAAGTTGGCACTGCCGCTCATGAACATCTGTTCAAAATCCAAGATAGATTTGCAGCTGTTCCACTTGAGGTAGGCCACAAATTTTACGTCTAAGTACTAAATTTAAATGGCTTTTTTAAAATTTTGTACTACCACATCCTTGAAACCAGAACCCAGCAGTGCTTAACACTTTTGTTATAAAAACAGAGATTGGTATGGCAAAGGTGCCTCCGGAGTCGAACCGCTAAGATTTTTGCTACCTCCTAATCACGTAACATCAGTGATAAATGATCGATTTGCAAAGGAACTCGGAGAACTCCATGCTTCGTACAAGTTTACCAAGATCAATCAAAGCATGAATGAAGTAGAAAAGTTAATGAAAACAAAAATAATGTATGTTTACCTTGTAACCTTAGCTTACCTTGTAAACACGAGGCAAAGTAGTGTAACGCATAATATCATCAATTGTTGAGAAAGAGCCGATTGAGACTTTTGCATAGCGCGATGAAGATCGTTCTGGAAAACATAACGTAATCACAATTAGAAATCGTCATCGGATTGACTTGCTATTACAGAACGGTCACCATACACGTCTCATATGGAAAGGGTTCCGGATGTTATTCTTGGATAAACAGATATCCAAACGATGAAGTCAGAATTCTGTTCTGGATACTGGTGCTTATGTGATCTTTGTATTGTTTGATTGGTGTTATCTTTGTATGTGAACATGGCAAAAAATCTTAAGCTATGAGTTTAGTGAGCGTATATGTATAGAATAGTGTAACCCATTACGATGTTCACAACCTGTTTTCACCTTTGAACAAAACGGTTTTTAAGGTTTTTTATAAGTATTTTTAAGAAATATCTAATTTGGGTAATAGGATTTATTTCTCATAAAATAATTACTGTTACAAACTATGCTATAAAATTGCGGTTATTTTTAGGGTAGACAGAAACGTGGGTCTCGAAATCTTTGTAGGATTTTCTAGTTTTGTGTCAGTAGACGTGTTTTGTGGATGATTTAACTGCTCAACCGCTTCACCTCGACCCACCTCCGCACTTGCATGAGGATGGTTCCTTTTAATATGATGTTTGCGTTTTTGCCTCCAACTTTGATTATTTTAGCACATAGCTTACACTTTGCACTATCATTATCAATTTGCTCAAAATGATTTGTAGTAATTGATTTACCTTTTGATTTGGGTTTTTTTGTAAAAGTGCGATGACAATATTTGAAGATATCGGAAGCGAAATGATGGTTTAATTTGTACGTTCATCCATCCACGACTCGAGTCCATGGTAAAGGACATCCGTGATTAAATACGAATCGAATTTTTGAACAGAACAATGATTTATGCGGATTTAATATTAAATCATAATCTAGAACGTATCAAATGTACTTTAGGTTGTGATTGTAAACGGTTTATATATAAAAAATCCGTTATTAATCCGTTGACTTCAATTCGTGGTTGATTTAAAAGAATAAGTTGGTCCAAAAAATGTTTATTCGCCTATACTCTTGATTATTCCATATATTTATATGTAAATGTTTCGTTACTTACAAACATGTTTTCTAGGGACCTCTTGGCCAGCCAGCAGTTCAAGAACACCGGGATGAACAGATTGCGAAGCGGCGGGAAGGGCACCTATTGACAAAAGCTTTCATGTAATTTGTTTTCGTGATTTCATTGACCGACTTCTCAAAATAATGGCGCTCAATGCTTTAATTGGATTCTGGTTAACTGTTATGTGAAAAATTTGTAGTTTTTGATTGTCGACTTTAGAACTGTACTTCAGCATTTTATGTAAATTATTTTATTCCCATGTAGAAATAAATAAGTTCCTTATAAATTATATTAAAAGTTTTTTAGTACTGTAATATAATTCGAATGAAGATTCCATATTTGGCTACAGTTTTCTTTAAAAGATAATAATATCGTTTTGCTTTTTAAATAAATATTTTGTTATCGTACAAACACAAAATTCGGTTTTATGATACTTACAGTCAGAGCGAAGGGGATCGTGTTAACCATCTCCAGGATGAAGTGGAACGATAAGATTTGCTGCCAGATGTTACCCTGGAAGGAAAACAGCGAAGTATTTTTACTGTGATTTGTTTCAGGGTGGATAATGTCAAATTATTTAATGATGTTTACCACTCTTAATATATAAATTGTAAAACAAATGCCAAATTTTGAAGGCAATATGTATCATGTTTGTTTTGTTTGTACTTGATCCTAAATGAGTATTGCTATCATGAGGATTGTTAGATCAATTGTTAAAAGTGTTTTAGGAAGTTTGGCTTACCTTGTATCCGAGGTAAGCGAGCAGAACGGCCTCAGCGAAAGAGATCATGGCGAGGATAACTTGCACCACCCACAAGTAGAACGGGCGGTTCACCCAGATGATGCCGTCCCAGTTGATGATGGGCCTCTCCTGGAACTCCTCCTCGGTGAGGTTCGCTGAATGTTCGAACTCGCTCTTGTTACCCGGCTTACATCCATAGCTGGAATAAGGCGAACTTCAGTTCGATATCATCCAAATGAGGGCGTTGCACGTTTTATAACAGAAATTAGTATTTTTTGTTAGGTTGTGGAAACTGTATGGTCCGACAAGGCTCTTCCCACCGCCACACCTATTTCTAGCATAAAGTAGTTTTTCGTTTCGGTGGACGGCTGGGGATGCTGGCTGACTTAAATATGAGGCGACCATTCAGTCCTGAGGAGTAGCAACGCATCTGTTACAAATGTCCATGAGTGGCAGTGACCACTTACAATCAGGTAGACTACATGTTAATTTGCTACTTCTTAATCTTAAAAAAATCAACGACATTAGTCGAGAAACGTTAATTTTTTAGATATACCACTGCTATTATAGTAAATATATTGTGCTTGTTCGTGCAGAGCCTACGCATATGCATGTGTTCGTGCATATTGGAGAATACTGTCAGGTTTAAAATATATGGGCCTAATTCTAAACGATAGGACCAATTCGCTGTTTGTGTAATCTAGTTTATGGACGGAGGGTTTAAGTTAAAATTTGGTATTTACTGCCAATGTTTAAATCATATCTAACTACATGCTTCAAAAACACAAGGAGTTCTTTGAGAATGAATTAATATAATTGGACGTGGTAATTTTAGATATGTGCGTAACTTCCGAATGTTTGTAGTGTAGTTTTTTAGGTTGGCAGTGCATCTTTCTAAAATGTTCGGATATAATGCCTCTCGTGCTGGTTATTACTGTTGTTTCTTACCTGTCGAACGCAGCATAGCGTGCACCGCTATAACAAGAAAGACAATGATAGCTACCCAGGCAAAAACCGCAAAGAAACACCTCATTACAGCGAAACCATAAGAGTAGAACGTCATGCCAAATATATTTATTGAGAAGAATTACAGCAACATTCAGATAAATTTAGTGATATGGTATGCTGTTGGTGCTGAAATAAATTATTCTTAACTAGTGATTTTTATTTGTTTTAAAATATGCGCTGCACAGTTAAACATATAGTACTTAAAAACTTGTACGACAAACAATGAATTAAATTATTTGTTCTGAACCGTTTATGATAATCATCATAGGGAGTAAAGTAACATTTGCATAATATGACAAATTAATATTAAATACTTGGATGTTTGAGCTTTAATGAGTATTTTTGTAAACGACGTTTTCTAAAAATGTAACTAACTAGATCGATTTATTGCCGCTGAAAACTCGTCGAGTCGTTTCTGAGATTTGCTCGTTTAAAGCTATCAAATAGATTAGCACGAAGTTATCAAAGAAGATAACTAGTTTCATTTAGCTTACGTATATAACAGGCAGCAACAAGTGGTACCAGTGTTCGGAGCAGTTGCCAATATTTCCAACTGACAGATTTAATAAGCCCCGTATTATCTAACGTTGGCAGAAATCTGCTCGTTTTGTTCAACTCCACAGTTGCTGTCTCGTGACAAATAGATAACTCAAATGCTCATCCAAATCTATACGATTTGGAAAATCGAATAGTTTCGAGTGCAATTAGAACTTGCTTGCTCCAGTTGATGTAAATTTTGAAGTTGGCGTTCAAAGCTTGAAGTAGTACGTAATAACTTAAAAGATTTTTTGTTGAATACTATAAAATTGCCAATAAGAAAAAACGTCATGATCATGCCTCGCTTAGTGCACTACGCATTCCAGCAAAATATTGTATGTATTTATTTTTTAATATTATTATTGGTATTATTAGCCTTATTATGAAGTGACCTGCAACTTTGCAATAAATATTTTAGGATGATTGTCCATGAGTCACGAATTCTTCAAGTATGTACTTCAAGTAAGTATAGCACTTACCAAGAGGCAGTGATGGGATCGCCATCAGCGCACACGCGGAAGATGTATAGCAAGCAGGCTAGGAGCTTGAAGACCAGATTCGCGATGCGGATGCGGAGACCTGGAACAAAGAAAATTTTAGACGTATTAAAATACGTATTTTAGTAAATTACAAATTCGCAATCACCGAAGGGAAAAACAGTAGAGATCATCAATTTAATGGCCTGGGCAAAAAGGAAAAGATAAAATAACATAAATCAATAATCAGATAAGAAAAATCTCCTCCTAGCAGCAACTGAACAGATTTTCTTTAATTATTTCAAGAATACTCTCGATCATAAGCAGTGATAGCCTAGTGGTTAAGGAACGCGGCCTCTCATTCGAGGGATCCGAGGTTCAAACCCCTGGCACCCA
>DWIJ01000860.1:0-10013 GCA_018248315.1 Chioides albofasciatus | reverse complement strand
ACTATGGCCTAATCCTTCTCATTCTGAGAGGAGACCCGTGCCCAGCAGTGGGACATTAATGGGTTGTTGATGAAGTTAAGATCCATACCTGAGGTTGGCATACATTTACCGCAACAAAAATTGTTATGTAATACCTAGGTTTAATTTGTCATAATGACATTTCATCATTATTACAAGCTTAAAAGCCGGATGTGTGAATATTAGGCCGGATACAATTAAAAACCTGTCCGGTCAAAACCCATTACCTGGCTACCCTACCTATACGAAATCGGAAATAATATGATTAACTTTGTCGTACCTATACATTTTATTATAATTATACATTTCCTTTTTATACTATCTATGCTCTATTCAATACTGTTCCGTTGCTAGGGGAGTCTAGAATCTAAGACAGAAGGTTTAGGTTGAGACCATATTCTGCTACACTAGCCTAGTGCTAATTATTTAGTCTGTACCTTTGACAGCTTTTTTCTCGTTTACAAATTTCTTGTAGGTTTCCAAGCAAGCAAGATATTTTCGTATGCTGTTGAAGTAAGTGATAATTAATTTCTAAGATAATCACAAAAATAACACGTAAAATCGTGCTTGGGATTCAGATCGCAGACTATTCAAGTGGTCAGATTTCAAACTACTGGGATATTGCCTGAAACAAGCGATAGCCTAGTGGTTAAAACTCGGTTTCTTAATCAGCGGGTTAGGGATTTAAACCCGAAGAGATCCATGCTCAACAGTAATAGGTTAACGACGTATAAAATATGGGTTAGCGCAGCATGAAGAAGTAACACCCAAGTTTAAAGGGTAACCTTGCGTAATACAACCAATCGATATGTCCTCTTCAATTTATGACACGATAATTAATTCATATTGCGCAGTTAACATGGGATTTATTATTCGGTTTTGCGAAAACTGCAATAACTTTCCAAGATGGTGCGTAAAATTTTGGCGTCATTAATTATTTCGAGTTGTTGGAAATGGTTTCAAGGAAAACATGGACGTATTTAAAGACGTTACATACAAGTTTTACGTAACCTTTGTGTTTTAGTCCATAACATTGGGGATGTAACTTGATACATATTGTGGTCTTTTTTATAAGATTGAAGTAGTTGTAGTAACAAGCACACATTCTACCTGATGAAGGATGTGGTAAGGAGGACACACTTTTCCGAGGCATTCCAGCTTAGTCCTCAAGGGTAGCGGCATCTGTGACCGACCTCAGATAGGAATTTAATCTTATCTGGCGTTGATTACAGATGCCTGTGGGTGGCAGGAGCCACTTACTATCCAGTGGACTGCATGCTCGTCTGAAAAAAATGTAAGTATCCTGTAACCTGTATCGAAACGCAAATACTGCTTGACGTTAGGGCAAGGTGTAGCGGTGGTACCACTCGAAATATACTGTTTTACCGTCATTTAATTTATTCACTGTATTTTGAAGCAGAGTATGTAGACCAGCAGACGTTAAATAAATTATCTCGTTGTTCATGAATTCAAATTATTGATGAAGAGGGAATAATGCATTTTTTATGCCTGTCTGTAAGTAACTAACTACCAGTAGTATTACTAATTGCTGTGTCACATTTTACGTAGTGATTAAAGGGCTACTATTAATAATATACAGTACTACCAATCTCATGTATATAACAAGAAAATGCATCAAACAATAACTTACTCAATAATATCGCAAAAATTAACACAAATTCATCAAATCTTTAGAGCTATATAGTATTCAAAAACATCCCCTAGCGTCATAATTAGATGAAAATCGTATAGTGTCAAAAGTAGAAAAAATAAACATTTCATATTGTTTTACTATATTTGAAGCCAATGATGTTAATCTATTTATACTTATGAATGTGTTAAGCTATGAGTACTTATAAACGTTGGGTGTATTCTTGAGATCTTCTTCTTAGCCCAATCTTCTACTTCTGAAGCTGACTGTACCTATCATTCTAAAATTAACTTTTCAAGGCATTCCAGCTTAGTCCTCAGGCGTAGCGGCGCATCTGTGGCCGATCTCGTCTGCTACTTCCATATTATAAAAACAAGTGACATTTTTATTGTCGTTTACCTCATGTTCGAAAATAATTTCAACATTTACGAAAAGCATACGAAAAGCTTTATTGTCATCACATCCGAAACCGGTCTGATTGACATCGAGGTATATCCCGCGAATTCACGAGTTTTGGATGTATCTACGCCGGTTTTTTAATTTCACTTCAAGTATTTTTAAACTCGTTGTTACATTACGTTTTTGACCAGTTCTGTCGATGGAGCTCAATGTCAAACTACTTTACTTTTGAGTTATATAATAACGTGTTATTATGAAGAATGTTGATAAGCAGCTTATTATAGATATTCTATATGCCATAAATAAAATTGACGAAATTGACGCAAGCGTCTGATTCATATGTGTAATCATTAAAGTTAGGTTTTAAATAAGTATTTTACGTCCAGTGAAAAGTATTTTATGACCTGATTCGTGATTGGTTAGTAATTGTCAAAAAATAATGTTTTCTACAGATTCGACCGGCCATCATAAATATTCTCTTTTTAATAAAGTTTCGAAATGATTTAATTTATTTATACTGGCTTCCACTGTTGATATATTATCGACACTAATTTGTCATAAAGCAATAAGGCGTTTGTGTTCAGTAAGATTCCTCTTAAGGTTTAAGGCTTCCGCGTGCGTATCTTGCTTTAAATAGATCAAAATTCCATACAGTTACCGATGTCAATACATAGCCTATACTCTCTCAAAATATTTAGGTCAATTACTGAAATACTGTCCATTTGAAACAATGTAACTAGCTAATAATGCAAATAGTCTCGGAATCGAGACAGTAGTTATGTTTGATGTATCAACAAAGTCCCAATGTTCTCATTAGGGACGAATTACACGAACGACAGATCAAGTCATCAACGACTGTCGTGACTGTCGCCTGTCTTTAGAGACTGTCAGCGATTATTAGGGAGGTAACGCGTGATCGACGATAAGCGACTATCACCAAATTTCGTTGACGATCGCTGGCGCTGTTTTTGACCATCGGAGTTTGTTGTCGGCTGTCGCTGTCGTTAACGACTGTCGTCAATCGTTGACGACGCTCTCAAACGCGGACTGTCGCTCGTGTGTTACACCCTTACATTCATTAGCATTCGTTAATTTATGTTACGTTATTGCATTTTTGTTTTTATTTTTATATATTCATAGGTTTTTTCACATGCTTTTTTACTTATTGTATTTTAATACTATAAAAGTATTATTGATATCGGTAAAACAGTCATAATTACACCATCTATATACATTAATCTTGAGTTTTCGCAAAAACTTAACTTTAATTTATCCAAAAGTAAGTTTCAAAATAGAATTCCTGTTAGATATTACTTATGCACCACTTTATTTAAATAAGCAATTAGCTGCGTGAGGTAAGAACTAGTCATTTCACAAAATATGATCTGGAGGAAATGTTGTAATAATATTATGGCGTTTCCATTGCTACAACGTTGTTAATATGCAGTTTGGTGCAAATCTGGGTCTCGCATCCTGGACTTCAGACAACTTTAGAGACTTCATCTATAAAAACTATAGAATCAGTAGCTTTTTTATTAACAATCAGCAACAAGTATGCAGTTCATCTGATAGTAAGTGATCATTGCAAGAAAAAGAACTAGAACTAAAGAAACTACGGAATTAGTGTCGTTTCTATACAGCTGAATTAAGAAACAAGCATGCAGTCGTTTGGCAGTAAGTGCTTATTGGCGTCCAAAAAACATCTATAGCAAACTCCATGCAGAAGGGTTCTACATAAAATCGATTACAGATGCGTTGTCACTCTTGAGGGTTAAGTCGATCGTCTCATCTTTAAAACAGCTGATATACCAAAATGTAGTGCTTCACATTAGGAAGAGAGAGAAAATACTATGGTTATTTTCTCGACCAAATTGGAGTTCTACCTGAAGTCGATCTGTGAAGCGTTGCCACTCTTCGGGACTAAGACAGTCACTTCGTAAATAATATTACACGTTAGAAAGAGGTATGACGGTACCTATTTCCTCGGTCATTGGTTCTACCACCTTTCACTCCTTTTCGGCCATTTGGGAGATAATAGAACCAAGGATCGATTCCCACGGTCCATTGTAAATTTAGTAATTAACACGCACGAAACCTACATGTAGGATTGCAACTCTTTGTTTTGAAACCGCTCCAAATTCAAAACGCAACAATACTATCCGTTTTGAGCACTGTTTACTTTAATTAGCGCTTATTTTGTAACTACTATTTACATACTTTGGTTTGTAAAGCGGCGGATTAATTATAAATTTCAATAATCTTCATTACTGTAATGTAGGACTTATATAATTACTTCATTTTTGTAATGTACGGATTGTATAATTCAAAGATAAATGTAACAGAGGGTTAAACAATGAAAGAATAAAATACATTTCATGTTTTATTTTATGAATTATATACAAATGAGATTAATGTCGTACATCATAAAACATTCTTACCATACACAAACGAAACAGACTACGCTTAGATGAAGTGAAGAAAATAAAGTAATTAAGAGATGACATCACAGATTTTGTTGCGACAAATACAAGTCATTAAGTACTGATATTTACACTAATGGATTACGCTTATAAAATTACTAATACGGAAGTCGTCAACCCATTTATTTCCCACTGCTGGGCACGGGTCGCCTCTCAGACTCTCAGAGTGAAAAGGATTAGACCATTCCACCGCGCTGGCCAAGTAGGTACATACTCGTAGACTTCATACTTGAAAATCTTTTTTTTAAACACGGAAGTAATAAGTAGTAAGTGGAAAATATGTCACATGCATCACAAATTCGCTCCTAGGGTTTCATTCGTATCGATTTTCGATGTGCGCTCAAACGTTTCGGTGAGTTGAGAAGTAGAGCACATTACCTAACACTAATATCACAGTCGGAGGCCTAATGATGATGGATTACGGGGGGCGAGTTGTGCACGACGGCGTTGAATCTGTTGAGCAAACAATGTTTACCTTTATTAGAATGAGATTGATCGTAATGTCTCATTAAGTACGAATTTGATTGGATTTGCAAATGCTGCTTTTTTCTTTTTTTAAGTATGCAGACTGCATGGTAATAATCATGTTAACATTATTAATCAATTGCGAGGTAAATAAAATTATCGACAATACGTAAGTACTTCAGAGATTCGATGCAACTCTGACGACTTAATTCGAACACTTTGGGTTTTTATTGGCATAACTCAATCTATGCTTGGATAGAAACGTGGAAAATACTGATTTTGTTAGTCTAGCAAGTGTTCGATTATTGCCTCTCAAGAAGATCAAACACTTGAGGTAAATTTCACACAGCATTCGGAACTTTTTTCGGAAAATTATCATGTGGCTTCATAAGGATGATTCTCTTCGAACCCACATAGCTTCGAATAATCAAAGTTTTGCTTAGGATTTAGAGGTTTTAAGTGTGAGAGCTCGAAACTCGTACTGAACTATTTCTCTTAAAGTTTACGGTCTGGTACTAGTAAATTGATTCTTACCCGTTGTGGTGGTCAGCGGTGTAGGTGACCTTGCGGAAGGAGCCATCAGGCTGCAGCAGGGAGTATTCGCCCTTCACCACGTCACCATCACGCTCCTCATGCTGGGACTTGTGGTCACCGGTGTGAGGGTCCTCCACGGAGTATGAGTAGCCGTATTTGGGATGAGCCTAAAATACACGAAGATGGTTATTATTTTCATCCTCTCTTTTTTAGACGGATAGTACAAAAACAAAGAAGTAATACATTCATAATATGTATGTATGTAGCGGGCACACAACATTACTTGAAAAAGGTACATTGCTCAATGCTGCAACTGTGAGAGGTAATTTGTACCATTATCGCCGTTATAATATTTAAAAACACTTAAAAGTTATATAAAGTCTGATTACTGTAATTATCAGTTATCAAGACTGCAAAGTAATAAAGGAGCATAAAATTTTACTACAGAAAGTAATAACAATTAAAGTTGCACATTATATACTCCATTAATTCAACATTATTTTCTGTAATCCATACATGTTTGGGAGCTGGAATTACTTAGTGCTATGGAGGACGAGATTCTGCTGTTGTAAGGTATTTTGGTATACAATAATACTTACGTATTCATCAACGTAGTGATCTTCGTGATGAGCGGGAGCCGCGTGGATAGCGATGGGAGCGGAGTGAATAGCAGAGGTATGGATTGGCGCAGCATGGATGGGCGCAGCATGCACCGGTGCAGCATGGTACACGGGCGCTGAGTAGTGGACCGGCACTTCGTGATGGATGCTCTGGTCGTGGCGGACGATGTTCTGGGAAGACACTGCTGGGGCGTGGTGCAAGAGACCAGCCTGGCACGCCGCCACCACCGCGCACACAACTACGATCTGAAATAGTTGACATACTCATATAGGATTACATATGTAATGAGCAAAAAAATTGTTTTGGTAAAGTCGTTACAACGAAGTTGTTGGAGGGAATTAATTGACTTTTTGTAATCACATGTATTTATTGAAATAATAACACATTAACAGGCATGTTACTACAACATATTTGTATAAGAAAAAAATTAACAATTAAGGGAAATTTGTTTGAGTATTATTTTTAATTTAAATTTTAACATTTTGAAATGCTTTTAATTGTTACTGGATTAAACAAAAACATTGAAAATTGTCAGAAAGTATGTACGTAAATATATTTTCTTAGTTAAATATTAAAGGCTCAGTCGGCTTAGCTTACTTTGGAGAACATTTTGCTCTACTCTCAAATGCCTTGTCGACTGGTAATGCTGTGATAGTGCCTCTTTTTATATAACAAACAAAACATAAGCGGGTGCTGGTGGGGGTCTATTCCTGACGATATCCGATCAGATCACAGTAATTGCTGCGTTGCCAATCTGCTCACTTTATCGAGTTGCGACACTTCGATATAGCTACAATATGTAGAGAAAATGGACATTAAGTGAGAGGTGTATATTTTTTACAATTTTTTGCAATTGTTTTCAATCCAAATTAATACAAAGATCGGGTACAAATAGTGATGCAACTCGATGCGCTATCACTTGGATGTTTCGTTTCGAGTTAACACGATCGAATTTTTAAATCCGATTCGAGACAATGTCGATCGTTTTAAAGCGACGTATTTTTATCTTTTACTCCTTTTTATCTTTTATTATGATAATCGGATTCCGATGTTAATTGAAAGAAAGTAGTCTATTGTTTTAGGTAAATGGCGTGCAACTGGGTTTCTTTAGGTAATTTACATTATTACGAGATCGTTTGCAAATAGGGTCTAAGCTTAATCTGTAGGAAGGTATATATTGGACAGTTATAGCGAAAGTCGTGTCGAGTTGGTTTCTTGTGATTAACGTATTTAGTTAATGAATATTGAGCACGTTTTGTTTGAGTTTAGCCTGCGCGATTGGTAAACACGAATTTAAATTATTATTTCGTCTTCATTTATTTTAGAAATACATTGTCATTTTCAGGATAAAAACAGAAATGTATAATTGTTTACGCGTGAAGATTTAATCTATGTAAAAGTCTTAAAATTAGTTCAATTCAGTTAAACGCTGATGCAAACAAACCGACATACCGATTTTAGACAAAAGCACGAACGGGCTTTGATACCATACGCACAAAAACCTAGAAATTGACAATTATTTTGAAATAATCGACAAATGTCCATTATTAGATGGAATTGTTGTCAACCCATTATTGATCTATTGCTGATCATGGTTGTCTTTTTACTATCAAGATTTAGGATATAATCCACTAGACTATGAGTACGGGTTGGTAGGCTTCCTTCGCCGATAAAGCATTATATTTCCTTAAATACCGGGGAATCGAATTTCAGACCGACAGTGCTCTAAAGATACAATTATATTTTTTTCAATTGTATTCATAAAGAAGAAAAAGTAAGTAAATCAGTTTCATAAGCACCTCGTCCTATAAAATTGTACAGTTAAAATCAAATTATACACAATTTATCCGCAACCACTAGTAATGTTTGTCACTTTTTAATTTGTAGCATAATTGAGATGCAGTGATCACTCAGTAACGGCTTACATATATTATTTGCGCCTTATTCTCGATATAAGTTCAGTAGGAAATTAGAGCTCATGTTCATAGCTGAGAGGCGACCAAGCACATCGATCAGCATCCACGTTGAGCAACTGGTATAATTATTACAACCAATAATTTTATGTTACGTCCACGATAGTTTTAAGAGGGCGGAAGTGTTCTACTCATCGACCCTTCTGATAAACTGACAATAATTTGATACTTGAACGTTAGTTTTAGGTCTTTGATGAACATGGTCGATGGTTGATTAAGTAGGTCTGTGGTATCATTAGTACTTTTGCCTGATAAAAGCAGATTTATTGCGTTTGTTGACATTTACTTTTCTATGTAGTGATTAATGTGGCAACGGTTAAAAATAGGGTTATAACTGTTAAAGCCTACGCCCTGAAGTGGAGTTCTAAGGGTTGAAACACAAATAGTATATTTAAAATCTTTTATCTTTTATTTAAGCCACTAATGAAATAAGTTTTTATAAATCTTTTGTGGCTGCTTTCTTTGATGGTCCACGTGACGGAGCGTTCACTAAACCGGTCTGAGAAGCCAAGGTTGCTGGTTTGATCCCCGGCCAGACATGTCAAAATGGTATAGATTTTTGCCCTGGGGGCTGAGAGTTTGTGTATACGTCTTTGTGTGTCTAAAACTGGTGTAAAGTTATAAGTGTAAAAATTATGTTTTTATTTAATTTATACTATAAAAGGAACTCCTATAACATTTTACGGGTCTAAAATGTAGAATAGAATAGAAAAAGCTTAAGTAAACAGTGCTTTGATTGTTATTTTGACTTATTTAGACGAGGAGATAATTAACTGTCCATCACATTATTAGTCAATGCTTAAAGCTTTATTTGTCAATGCTTTTAATAATTAAAAAAATTGGTTCAAAAAGTTACATAATTATGTCCTACCTTTGCCGGTTTTTTGTATAACTAAATAGAATTTAGGTCAGAAATTGAGTTCAATTGGGCTCACGTAAACAATTTCTCTACTTCATAGCTATTATTTTGCACTTAACGTCTACGTGTGATGACATACGGTTAACACGTTCAATCCATAAGTTTTTGTGTTACATTTTGTACGACATTCTTACTAAATTTGATTGTGTGTTACAAAGTAATTTTTTGTCATTAAATTATTATTTAATTATGGAGTAGGTACTATTTTACTTATCTTTATTGGTTGAGAGGATAGAGATTATAATAAATTCGTTGTATTGTTGTCAACATTTCAATTTTAGTTTAATTGTTTAAAACTAAACTGTTTAGTATTTTAAATAAAGAAAAAATACATACACTTTAGTGATAAAATAGAGTAGTTAGTTTGCCATGGAAATAGATCGTATGATGGTATCCATTTAGAAAAGTAATCGTTAAAATGATAGTAAGAAATCGTAGAAATGATGGTATCATTTTACATAATTAAAATTACCCCTGCCTATTTTTGAACCAGGGGCATATTCTGGATTCAATACTTTTTAAGGCAATTAATTAAATGTAGATACTTGTAATATAATATGAGGTGTCTCATCTTAATCCACAGGGGGAAAAGCATCATGATTAACCTAATCTAGATTCTGCTACCTAGGATAAGCTACGATATTATTTGAGTCTGTTACAGCAATTCCCACATAATATCATACAGATAGGGCTACATACTCGTAGATATGGCACTTGTATAACAATAGAAGGATCTAGTTGAATGCGGTAGATCTCTTCATGGTTAGATTTTGAAGGACTCGGAATTACAGACGTCCTTCAGTGGTGACCATCACTATCAGTTGGACTGCATTACTGCTATTATTTTAAAGTGATTTTGTATTACCTCCCTATCCTTACTATTATTTTTTTATAAATTACACGAACGTTAAATATATAAACATTAAATCAATATATTTTAACTGCAATAATTT
>DWIJ01000859.1:0-10013 GCA_018248315.1 Chioides albofasciatus | reverse complement strand
TCGTAGCCAATATACTTAGTGACTAACAAATACGGCAATATTGATAAAAATCAACTATAAAGAAACAACTTTTATGATGAGTTATAGAAGAAGTAGCAATCATGAATATTAGTTATTACAAGAAAAATTCTAAAAACTAAACATAAAAATTCATCCTGATTTTTACTTTACTTTGGTTACCTACATATTGCTCAACACTGTATTGAATTTCATTAATCTTCGTATCACATTTAGATCTTACAATAAAGCAATAATTATTCAGCAAACATTCTCTCTAATGAGACTACTCGCATATTCAAATGATTTTTTCTACAAACTACAATCGAAAACAATGTTAGCAGTAGAGTAATAAAACAACAAAAAATGTGGAACGAAAACCTATATAAACCGGTTTATTACCCCCATACCGTTTAACAGGTGGCAATGGTATGATTATAATAACGCTCTCGTTAGTCCGACTTCGAGGCGCGACCGTATAAACAAGCGAGGCGTTCCTATTTTTTACTGCATCTCATAATTTGAATGCCAATAACGGCATGACTGTGCTAACTCATCGAATCTTTATTGATAAAAAATGAATCTTGAGTGAGTATTATTAAACTTAGTAGGCTACGCCTTGACCTCATAATTAGCATTCATACAAAGGCGGGGAATGAACGGAACTTAATAAACACGTGCAGTGTAATAGAGCTATAATACTTTCATTGTTACTGATGTTATTGGCTTCACGTGTTATTCAAAGGCAACTAATGTTTTCAAAGCGAACAAACTGGCTTTTGAAGTTGGTTGAGTTAATGTGATTACTACTATTCATAGACAGAGAAAAGGTCTAGACGGAATTATAAGTGTTAAAATTGTTTGAACTGCGTGATTATATTCACGCAGTTCATTATATAATAATATATTATAGCTCAATACTAGGAACATGTTCCATCTTTCTTCATGGGTTTCTAATGCATGAATTTAGCATACATTAACGATATGTGGATATTGGACAGGGATGCATGTAAAAGTTTAATGGAATGAGCTCTATCTAATTCACGTTTACATGGACGATGGAATCAAATAAATTCCTAATGGGTCATTATTTTGAAATAATAAATCTAGAAACTCATCAAGATATTGCTCTTGTAGCTATGCAGATACAGGACCAACAACATCGCAATTAAGATCTAAATAACTGATATATTACCAGAATGTCTCTTAGTTTTGCCGTAACTACTAATAATGCATTACAACTTTATTTTTCAATGGTCTTACTGGTTATTAGTAAAAAAGTTAAATTATTCAAACCTATCCATGTATACCATTGTTAAATTGTGGTTTATTTGTTTGATGTATACCATTTTTAAATTAAAGACGAAAGTCCACGTAGAAGAAATTTCAGACAAAACCTACATGAATATATTTTTATTGATTTATTTTTCTTTAAGGAGCACTCACCAAGTCACAGTTCCCCGTATTCACAATCTACGCCCAAAAATCCTGTTTGGGTGTGAGGCCGTGTGAACGTGCGTGGTGCTTCGACCGTGTACGTGGTTACCACCTTAAGGGGAAGGGCAAGAAGACACACACCGTCGGATCGAGACAAATGTGCTTGGACCTGTGTCTTGGCGAAAATGAATTCGTTTGCAGGTAAATACTTTAATTAAATATTTGAGTGTTTTATAATCAATCGAACGCAAGTCACACTACACTACACTCACAATGAGCTGATCTTTATTACGAATAGTATACAAGATTGAGATGCGTTTAAGATACGTATGTGCATGTATTGCGTTTCTAATTATATTTCATGATAGAGGTTTCATAATGGAAACGAGACATAATGTCAGTAAAACAGTTTTATAGTAGGTAGTTAGTATTCTAATACATGTAAGCCGATGGTATTTTATGCAATACTTATTCCATACAGTAACAAGGAAGTTTATACAGCTAGCCTCAGATTATAGGTAAGATTTATATTACACGTTGCGTTGTATCTGGAACCGATTCAATTCAATACGCAGGGAACCGGTGAAATAACCGCATTAGTTTTGAACATCACGTTTGCAGTATAGTACAATTTGCGAGCTCATCGGTATCAAATAGTAACGGTACAGCAAATATCATTACATCTAAATATCTGATGCTTTTTTACAACCGTATTTGAAAATAGAATAAAAACAAATTGAATAAGTCCTAGGAAGTCTAATTAACTACGTGTCGGATTCTCAGTCGTTGGCAATCACAAATTTGTTTTGCGTTCTCATGCCGACATTATTACGATAATGATATAGAGATAGGTACTGAATTCATGTCACTAATAATTATGTTAAAACGTTTGTACTATTTATAAGACATTAACGATATAATGATGGCATTTCCCAGTGTTTATAAAACCATGAAATAGTAATAAAGTCTATAAAACAAAGATTGCCGCGTTTAGTTTATCTGTATATGCATCTGTTTACTTATTCTTGGAATAGGTTGGAATTAAAATCAGGCGATGGCAGGATAAGCATTGAAACGAAGGCACTACGTAGAGACATTTTTAATATTTTTTTCTTTTTGTTATATTTGTGCCAAAGGTATCTTTACTGACAATTGTATATATGTATTAAGGAAATATCACTCATATTTTAATAACCATTCGCCAAAATTTCAGTTGTGACGAATATTGTTGCAGCCAGATACTTATCTAGGTTATGAAATGCATATTAATTCTTAAGAAGAATCATGAAATAATAGCGAGACTTAATATGAATATAAAAAAGCATAAGATATCTAGTTTCTCAACTCATAGTTAAAAATTCTATATTCATAATCCTATTGTCAATTAAATTTGCCCGTATGTTTTTAATGTATGCCGACTCAACTCCCGATATGGAAGTATCCCATCAAGATGCATGCCTCGGACAGTTTCTACATTTCTCAGAGAACGTATTAGCACGTAATAGGCATTTAATTAGGGACCAATTAAAATCCCTTTAGTGATTCCGATACCATGATAAATACAATTTCACTAGGATCAGATAAAATAACGTGCCAAAGTAAATAAGTAGATGAAACCAGGTATTCTATATGTACATCCTTTTTTATCACTTGATCGCAATTTAAATTCCAATTGGTTTTTTGTCGCAACTTTCAGTAGCACCCATGCATGTGAGATAGCACCACATTTAAAGTTATCAATGCAAAAGAAAAATAAACTGTATAATTGAATCTTGTCCGTACTAATAGAATGGAACAGTTTTTTATTTATTTCCAACATAAAACACACACCTTGTCCATATTTTCTATACTGCAAAGTAATAGCAGAAAAAAATTAACGATTATACCGTGTAACAACGGCGGACCGCTTATACGAGCCTGTTTTTCAATAAACTGTACAGCATGACTTAAATGTGTCCCCCGACGAGTAAAATACAAAACGGGTTGACGGATATAAATAACTTATAAGCCCGATAACGAAGTCGATCAAACTCTACCATTCATTCCGTATATGGAGAGTTTCATGGCACATCTTTGCCGGGCACCTCGGTGGATAAGTCACTCTGTACTGCTCTTTTCCTGGTAGGGTATCCATTCCGTTTCTGAGTTCTACAAACGAGCATTATATACAAAGCAGGGAGGCCAATTGCAAGGCCTATGTCTCAGGCGTCTAATGCAACAAGACACGACTGTCCTATTGTGTTTATTTCCTTGTACGGTTTTTCATATCATTAACATAAATAGTATACATGTTGAACTGACGCTTCCATTCGATTGCGCATATCTACGTCTATACGTCCAAATGTATGTATGTCCAGTGCGACAGTTTTAGGTACATTAAATTTATTTAGAACGCACCCATTAGTTCGCAAATTTGAATAAAATAAACGATGTCCAAATAAACATGAATACTCTAGTTTCTGGGCTAAGAATGGTATTTTTGGCAAGGAGAATGGATGTAGTTTGGAAAAACAACGACGAATAGGCTGTTTACGTTTTCTCGGAGGGAGCATAACGAGGGCTGTTAGCGTGGCGTGTTACATTTTCCAACTTTTGCCATTATTGAGTGCCGGAGTTGAAAACAGCGATTACGGAATGGAATGCGCGTGGTCGAGGTTCGTTCGACACGTGTACCGTTCGGTACAAATCGTCGTATCTCCATTGAGGCTGGCGGGCGGCGGACTCACCCCGGGCGGCGCATCGCGATCCTCGACAGTCACGACATTTGGCAAACATTCCCCGGACGTGGCGGACGATGTGCGCCGCGGTGTGGGAGCGCCCTGCCCTATCGCTTCCTACTTTCACGATACAATAACCGATAAAGCACATATTGTTCTTCGCTTCTAGCGTTAATAAAACTATTGTATGCCGCCGTCCCGTTTAATTGGTATTAGAAAGCTATCTGATCTAGAAAATGGTTTATTATTATTATATTAGCCGTTGCCTGCGGTGTAGCCGCGGTATGCCAAGTTCCAAGGACCAATATTATCCCACAGGATCCAATTTGTGATATAATTTATTGTGCTCATGTTTTGCAAAGTATTCTCATAAAATTTTATATTACTTTTATTCTTACGGTGTGTGGATCGATTCATCCATCCGTCAACCCTTATACGTGAACAGCTGGAGATTTGTAGGTTTGCCCTAGATAGAACGGTTTTACCATAATAACGTTGACTGTTGGTAATGGTGTTAGTGACCACAATAGACGAGAAATGTAGCAGTGTGACATTTCCCTACACTTATATATCGAAAAGAGTTGAAGAGACATTGCTTGACTAAAAATATGTAAGAGTCCAACATACTTAAAAAAACATTTGTAACATATTATACTTAACAGTAACTTTCACGTTTATTTTATTGGACGAAATAAAATTAATTTAATACCCACATAAATATTAATAGTGTCTACCTAATTCACTAAGACCACCAAAGAAGTGTCATAAATAAACGTGTATACCAGGCGGCGCTCTAGACCAGTAGTTTGTGGTTGAAACAGCATGTTTAAAATAGTAGGTGCTGATTCTTGCGGTTGAGATTAGGTTTTTATTAAGAACGAATTATAATGTGTCTATTCACTATTATTACTGTATTGATACAAAAAGTTAAAGCCACATCAAATGAATGTTATGTCTAATGAGTAACTCGTTGAACAAATATTAACTTTACACTTACGACACGATAAAAACTTGTCCGTATACGAAATACCTAATAATAATTTAATAACTTACAGAAGACATACGCCTATATGTATCTATATAATATGTATAATACAGATTCATAGAAACCCAAAAGTTATTTAAATGTCGCATAAAAAATCCAAGACGCAATAATAGCCGTCTATTATGAGTTGTCTATATTTGTAGGTTCGATTATTTTTGAAAAAAAGATTGTAAGTAATTAGCGATTATAATAACATCCTGTGATTCTAAAAGTAATTATCTCATTATGAAATTTATCACTAAACTCTTGAAAGAAGTATGTGACATGATTCTACATCGCCTTTTCTCATCCATTAATGAGTAAATAAATTTCAATAATAATTCTGAGGCCAGCTCTTAAATTATATTTTTCCTGTGATTAGTACATGATTGAGCGAGCGTTGGCACCGGCTGCAGTAATAAGGGTTAGTTTTAGTATCTACATCGTTAGTATATGTATCGGCCATAAGAAAACTATTACGAGCCAACTCTTAGTTGATGCAATTATTATGCTATAAAGCGTTGCGTTTCGTTGAGCAACATCATCTAACGCGTACGCGTGCATAAGCACGTATAATGAAGGAATTTAAACTACTTTTGAGTAATGACTTTAGCTAAGCGATAGCTTACATTTTAAGTCTGAAAAACGGTATTCCATCAGCTTCTTGTACTTCATTTCCCTCTTTTTATAAAATGAGTTCCTACATTTAAAACTGCAGTGTTTACCTAATTAAGATTTTTTAACACCAACTGACCAACAGGTTAATTTAAGAAACCAAATAATTGAGGTTTAATTCGAGATAATTCTACTGATTTACGAATATTATATGGAAGAAAATTAACATAACATTGGCGGGTGGCAAATAATAAAAAACAAGCGATAAAGAAAATGCTACTTATAAGTGGAGAGTCTGAAACGCTTCGGTATTGTATCATAGTCAGTAAAAGCAAAATGCTGTTTCCCATTATTCCAGACACCGATGTTTTAAATAGTAATCTAAACATGATTTACAATATCGACGCCGCCGATCCTTTATGAAAATGTGTTCCTTCAGGTTAGAAGGTCATCTGATCAGGACCGATTGTAAATCAAGAGAAAATATTGAGAGAGATGAACACAGATAACATAGTTCTTGTGTGGGTGGTCACTATAAAGTAACACGAAAGGGCCTACAGGTCAAAGTTACACAACAAAAGCCAGCAATAAAACCAGTTCATATTCATGCACTATTGCTTGCATTACGTATGATATAAATGTAATTGCTTGCAGCTCAAAAGCTGAATTAAGTTTTATGCTAAGATTATAAGTCCTGACTTAAATGTAACTTTAACAGCAGTATACAAAAGCTTATCAGAGTGTGCTAGTTTTATCACTATCAAAAACTTATTCTAGGGAATATGTCTAGTGCTTAATCAGGCTTTCCTTTGTATTCAAACAATTAATTGTTAAAAACACTTTCTTTCGCAATTAGCAATACTATTACGCGGAAAGTGATCTTTATACACGGCTCATTCTACTTACATGCATTATTTTATAATTTACTACAATATTATGTATTCAACATAGAGACGGAATGCTTAAGAAAAACGTACCATTATGGGGTTAACACCTTGGGAAAGTTCACACAGTGATATGAATAGAAACGACCATTAAATACGTTTAACATTGTTGCAGATCGGCCAACTACAACAATAAAACCGGAGATTGCGTCTTATCAAACATGGACCGCATAACTTTGGCAGGCACTAATGCTTTTCAACCAAATGAAGGTGCGTAAGTTGATACTTGGTGCATTATGGACAATTAAATTGCAATTTTAATATAAATTTTGCCTTCTATTCCAGACACTGACTATTTGGAAAACAATTGCGTCGAGGAGCCAACAAAATTGTGCGAATTCAAGAAAATGGGTGGACGCATTTTGAAAACAGTCGACTCGGTGTACCAAGACGTTCCGACAGTAGAGGAATGCCGTGAATTATGTCTCAACTCGCCTTTCCGTTGCCACTCTTACGATCATGGCGACACTGGTGATCATGTTTGTCGCCTGTCTCATCATTCTAAAGCAACCCTGGCTGATATTCAGGTCCATTATTCGAATAAAATTAAATGATTTAATGTAACATACATTAAGTTAACGACAATTGATAATTTTGAATATTTTCTTTATAGGATCCTTATTTGGAAGTACCGAGGCCGCTACGTACGAACTTTCTTCATGCTACAATGTTTCTATCGACTGCCGAGCTGGTGACATGGTAGCGCGCATTCAAACTTCCAAGTTGTTTGATGGAAAAATTTACGCTAAGGGCAGCCCGAACTCATGTGTCACCGACGTCAAGCAAAGTCTTGAGTTTGAATTACACATGGGATATAATAATATCGAATGTAATGTGAAGCAAAATGGACTCGGCAGGTGATAACTTTATTAATGCACTTTATATTTTTTTAATGTTTAATGATTATCTTCAAGATTCAATATTCAATATTTGGTTTGTTTTCATGAACAGGTATTTAAATGACGTCGTCATCCAGCACCACGACACGATCGTGACATCCTCTGATCTCGGATTAGCTGTAACTTGTCAATACGACTTGACAAACAAGACGGTAGCTAATGAAGTAGACCTAGGTATCATAGGCGACATTGCAACGGGACTCTCGGAGGAGGTTATTGTCGACTCACCCAATGTAGCCATGAGAATTACTGACAGAAACGGTGACGACACCATTGTGTCCGCTGAAGTCGGTGATCCTTTGGTAAATAATTTGATCTTTACCAAATGTTCGTCTCTTAATTTGTTTGAAACTCCACTCTATATTATTTTAATATTTTTTACAGGCTCTCAAATTTGAAATTATTGACCAGAACTCTCCATTCGAAATATTCGTTCGAGAACTTGTGGCTATGGATGGCGTTGACTCAAGTGAAATCACTCTCATTGATAGCATGGGTTGTCCCACTGACCATTTCATTATGGGCCCGCTATTCAAATCGACGCCCAATGGAAAAGTAAGAAATTTTGTTAACATTTTTAAGCATATCTTGTTGAAACAGTCGTTATTTTTTCTATATTATATTTTTTATACCTTCTTTTCTATACCTTCTTACTTAAATGTTTTTCTGGTATCTGTAATAAGTATTAAATATGAAAAATATTATTTTTCAGATGTTGCTATCCAACTTCGATGCTTTCAAATTCCCGTCGTCGGAGGTCGTTCAATTCCGTGCTCTCGTGACACCCTGCATGCCAACTTGCGAACCAGCTCAATGTGACGGCGGACCAAGTGAGCTGAGATCTGTTGCATCATACGGTCGCAGGAAGAGGCGTTCTACTCCAGCGGCGCCTACCGATGACATGCTTCTCGTACAAACCATCCAGATTACCGATAAATTCGGCTTCGACAAACAACGTGCCAAGAACGTCACTGAAGATTCAGTATTCGTGAGGGAGGCCGATCTAACTTGTGTCAACGCAGCGGGAGCAATGTTGGCTGCTGCGGCTTTCTTAGCAGCTCAACTAGTCGTACTTGCTGCTTGGACCTGCAGTTGGCAGCGACGACGTGCAGCAGCCAAGGCTGCAGAACTTCTGCCTGGACCCAACGCTCCCTCAGCCCTCTGCAAAGTATACGATGCTAGTTTCTCGCGTGCGCACCAGAGGCACTTCTGAGTAGATATAAGCATGTCGACGTGATCAGCGTTCGCAATAGTAGTATACTCCGTTAGAATAAATACCCCCGTCGAGTCCTAGCTCCAGAGGTCGTCGTAGATTGCCAGTGTGATACGTCCACCTTTTTCAGAGCATAAGACGACGATAGCGGTTATTAATGATAAAGTCCGAGCGCTCCCGCGCCTGCTGCTACGTACGGGCATAAGGCGCGGTAAGCACGACACGGAGACGGGGACGACCACAAGAGCGTGCATGCATGAGGATGGATGAGAGTGCAACACATAATGTTTGTATCGAGTGCTTGTAATGAGTGGGTACGCTCGCTTGTCCCCTTCGCCGTCGCCGCCGCCGGGACCGTGGCCGTGTGTCGTTATCAAGATCACGTCGCTCATTCGTTCACTTTACGCCGCTCGGATGTTCTTTTTAGGAAGTCCGATAACGTATTGTACCATATTTTAAAAGTAGTTTAAGCCTGATTTAATGATAGTGATAGGTAAAAAGTAACATTTCTGTACCTTCTAAGTAGATAACCGAACGTGCGACCTAAGTCAAGAAACGATGGATTGACGGCCGTCCCGACATCGTAATTTATTCAATTTAGTTTAGTTTCATTTTATATAATTTATGTTCGATTTCGAATTATACCTATATTATAAATTCTTAACATAAACTAATAGATGCTTATGACATAAAATACTATCTTCTACCTTTAGAAAAGTGTTATGACGCTAGTGCCTTATTCAGAGTTTGTTATAACATCATCTTGAAATTTTATGTACTAATTTCAACCGTCCAAAATGTCATTACCTGCAATAAACTTTTTTAAAACATTTTCCTGTGTCTTTTATTTTTAATATTAGGTAGTACAAAAATTCTTTAATTACACATAACTAGGAACTAGCAAAATTATATTTTTACACTAAAAAATCTGAACAATTTGTACTAATTGGGCATCGATATGTATTTTGGGAGTTCTGACTACTAATTATGGAGAGATCAGAATAAACTAAATTGAAAAAATAATTAAGAATAATTTCAGAGCGAACATTTACTAAGGAAATCTCTATTCTTTTGATAGACTAATCTTAGCTACATCTCTCGACATCACACTTAATTTTACAAATACTCAAAAATATATTTATTACACAAGAACACAATAAACTCAAC
>DWIJ01000858.1:0-10014 GCA_018248315.1 Chioides albofasciatus | reverse complement strand
TTAGTAGTTAATAATTACTTTTATACCATCGCAAAATGCAATACGTCATACGGTAAAGACTATGTACGAAATATAAGATGACATAGTAATAAACTCAAAATTCACAATTTGCATTATCTCATGACTTAACTGAATACGCAATGTTTTGTAATTTTTTGGGGTTGCGCTTACGGCTTTATCAGACATGTTAATATTAGTATCGTCGATTCGAGTTTTAGCGACTTTAATCCAGTTGCATGTGCGTCGCGTTTTTTTGTTCTCGTTCAGTTATTCTATGGAGTGTCCAATAAATCCGTGATCTGAAGTCAGATGTCTGCTGAGTTTACTGTTTGATTGCAGTATCGAGCTTCTATAAAGCAGCTAAATTTACGTTTGAAGCAAGTCGAATATACGCCGTTAATGTATCTATCCAAAGTTTGCATACCATAAATCTAAATTTTAGAACTTTTAGTATGCAGAAATTGTCCGATGCTGATCGCTACGCAAAATATTGGATATAAACGGGAATATACAATAACATTGTACTCAGCGATATTAAAAGTAAACAATACCCTCGATTTGGTGATCACAATTGCGTATGCCTAGATTAATGTATTGAACACTCATATGATCAGCTAAATTAGAACTTAACATGGAGATTTCTGATACAATTAGTGCTTGCTCTAAACCACTTTTCAGAAAACCTTGTTCAACAAAACAGCATTTTTCAAACATGACCCTAAGACCCAAATCGGGTCAACTCCATAATTACACCAATTAGCTCTCGTTGCGCATAACTTCAATTACAGTGGACAATAATGGGACCATTACTTCCTTTTTACGACCACATTCACTTAACTGCGACCGAGGGCATTGAATATTAGTTAGATGGAATATAAATTGGCTTTGCTTACAAGGGCAAACACGGTAATGCTTGTACGAAAATTGGTGATGATGAGTCCCTGTTTTTTGTTACGGAAAAATGGGATCAAAAGCGCATAGAAAATAGTTGTCGTGACTATCCCAAGATTTGAGCAATTATGAAACATAGTCTGTATTTTTCTGTGGATCAAAAAAAACGTTAAATAAAAAAAATATGTTATTTTTCAGTAGTTAAAACAGAAACTCATTACTAAGATATTTGCCTTTTGAAGAATCAAATTAGAAACCTTGCATAGAGTGCAAAGGTGGTTTTCTTCTCGTTAACAATATCGATAACTAAGGAATCTAATTTAATCCGACGAACAGACAACAGCATCTTCCTCTAAAAATATTGGTGTGTTAGTTTTATTTCTAAAACGTTCGAACGTTCAAAAAATCAGACGTCTACGTTTCAAATCTCAGAACTCCAGCGTCAGGGACCGTCAGTCAATCACTTCCATCTCAAGAACTACTTACGCCAAATACAAATAAACCGATACAACACATCAACACTACTTGGTACTTCTTCGTACCCTAACTCCGTGTGGATAAGGCAACAAAACACGACAATTCAATAAAACTTTCCAAATCACCTTACGAGTTTCTGGTACTCTAGTAACAAACAGCGAAGAATAAAGTGTTTTATATCAGCCTTAGAAAGTTAAGTCATAGCAAACGAAGGAACAGTGGTATTGAGGGAAATAATTATTTCACGAGATAAGTTTTAACGAGAATGGTACCTGTGCGTACTGTTTCTTTTCTAGTTCCTCTTCAACTTATCTTTCTCTTTTTAAACTTTCCTAATTTTCTTCTTATGTGTAATGTGTGTATGTGTTGTTAATGTATGTGTTTCCTTTCTTTTTATTATTTTACTATCTCGTATATAACCTTCGTTTACTTTCGTTAGTATCTTAACATACGTAATTGTTTCTTTTTCTGCTGTTTCTTCTCTTTCTATTATTTAATAGCGTCCTTTACATTTTTCTACAATTTCATGTGACAACGTTATCACCACGTGAGAACCACGTGATTCCACATCATCACGTGACATAGCAACTACCACGCACACTTCTATGTTCAATATTATACTGACATAGTGCACCAGTGGCGATATATGTGATAGTACATGAATATAAAGTAAATTGCAAAGATGTTAAAAACATAATGCTATGAAGCGAAAATTGTCTAAATTTTCATGATATAAAAAGAAAACTTTCATCCCGTTTTACACACATCATCTCGAATCATCATCATCATCATCGAATTGATTGTCGTTTGACATATATTTAAGAACAACTTATTACCAATTTGTAACATGTCATGTGGATGACACATCTTCCCATAAGCGGTCAACAAAGCAAATAAAGCAAAGTAAACCAGCATTTTCATTCCCGTTAAATTTGCTTATAAACTTTAAACAAGCCTCATAAATACTGTTAAATACCAGTGTGTTGCTACCACTAAGAACTAAGTAACGCTTAATATATCTAATTAAGCTGCCCTTTACAGTATTCTTGAAACCACAAAATACCAGCTTTGTATGCGAATATATAGTTCCGTCGTAGTTAAGTTGTGTGGTAGTATAAAAGGTTTCATGTGTGAAGTATCATCAATCCTTTATCGTCTCACTGCTGGGCTTGAGTCTCCTCTCAGAATGACAAGGATTAGGATGGCCTAATGATGGATGGACGGTGGATGAACTATGAAATTCACCGCGCTGACGAGTTTGAATTCGTAGATTTTCTGTGTCATTGAGTAACTTTTTTTAAATTTCTCAGATATGCAGGCTTCCTCACGATGTTTTCCTTCTGCACTAAATCAAGTAATAATTAATTTCTAATTTCTAATACGCACGTAATTAAAAAATTAGCGGTGCGTGCCTGTAATTTTAATCTCTGACCCCTCAAATTAGCGGCCGAGTTTCAACCACAAAACCTTCACTGCTCTTGTTATTACGAAATCGAATCATATGTGTATGTGAAAAGGACAGAAATTGCAGAAGATGGCAAAGCGGTCACTATACCAGTCTGTCGCGCAAAGTGTATCAGGTTCGAACCCTGACCAGACAAACATATGAATTTTGAATTTGGATATTCGTTCTGGGTCCAGACCCAACACCCAGGTGTTTGTCCTACTCTACTTTATGTGTGTCCATGGCACCCGCGGGGAATCGTAGTGAAAATATATGAGTGTAGAAAGCATCTTTTTAAAAAACACTGCAATAATATAGGCAAAAGAAGGAAATAGGTTAGTTACACTGTTAGTTTAGCAAACAAAGCACGGGTTGGGCTGGGTGTGAGCGAATTGCCTTAACCTTCTGCAGAACAAAGACGCTGTGTAAACAATGATATGACACCTTGGAAAGAGGTGAAAACAGTTCTCGCACTATTTTTTCCACCAAAAGAGTTTTTATTATACTTGTATGTGTATGTAACACTTTTTATAGTAATTAAACGTATAGAATATGTTTATTAAGGGATATGTAACAATTTTACAATCCAATTTGTGTTTGGATATCTAAACGCATAGAAGTGCGTCTACTAATTTTATGGTCAAACTGCTGTAATATGAGTATCATTTCCAAATGAAAGGGTTAAAGTCAAATAAAAGTGCTGGTAAAGCAGCATATTAAAAAAAATGTACTCGCAAAATAAACATGAAAAAATATTTATTGAAATTAACCGACCAGCTTAATGACCTTAGTCTGAAATATACAGATCGTCTCCAGATACCTATTACATATAACTAATGATAGCACGAGTATTTAGTCTAAAAGTACAAAAAATGTGGTCTGGAATGAGGGTGTTTGACTAAACAAGGCCAAATTGGCGAGGCTTTCATTAATCTCTTCAGATTTTTCCCCGGCAGGTCTAGGGCAAGTACAAATTTGATTGATTACCACCAGCTGACATTATCACGCTTGCCGTATCAGTCGGTTACAGTTATATTTTAGTGTGGTTTAATTGGAAAGATCACATTCGGATTTTGACCGATGCTTTCTACATTTATTTTTAAACTCATTTGTTCATATTGTTGAGTATGATTTTCTCTTTTGGATCAAAATATCTCCCGTTTAGCGACATGATCGTGCCTAGAGACCGGCCTTGGAGATCAGAGGTTGTATGTTCATATGCAAGATAATAACGACAGCATGATTCAGGATCTCGGGAACATCTGTTGAGTAGGAGGTGCAATATCGATTGCTCTATTTCGCTTCATCATAATAATTTGAATGATGAGAGAAAATAATGTAATCTACGCCCGTTATGAACATACAAACTATCAAATTGTTGCTTACTAAAGATCCAATTTGTACTAGAATCTGTCAAAGTTCAATCTTAGGTAGGTAAGACATTGGATACATTGATTAATTATTATTAATCAGGGGCAATAGTATAATTATCAACCATTATCATAAATGTTTTCTTACAGAAAAGCATAAGCTGACATTAAAATTTCAAGCCTTGATAACTAAATCCAATCTTTCACAAACTTAGAAGAAAATCCTCTGTCCAATCGCGTCTCGTAATATTTTCCATCGATTACCAGTATTTCGATTTACAATACAACGGGGATATGTTCAGATTTACCAGTACAGTTCAATTACTGGCAGGCTAACTGCGGCCAAGTCTGCGGCGTCCGGCTATGCAAGTTTAGCCGAGACACCGCTCGGCTTGTTGGCTAATATGTTTATTGTTGGAGACTGTTCTAACTAGGTTTATTTACTGAGAAAACCGTTTATCGTCGCGAAACTAAATCTGGTGAACTTAATTATGAAGCAGATCGTTAGTGATTCGACTAGTTAGTGACGTAATTTAATGAAAAGGAAAAGTTTATCACGACCACGCAGTTATTCAAAGTATTAAACACGAACTACTTACTCTAACTACATGTTTTCATTAGTTCCTATTACCTACAATAGTCTTCAGGGTGCATTTGTAGCCGATCTCAGGTAGAAATGTATCCTAATATGGGATTGATTACAAATATCTATAGGTGGCAGTATCCACTAGTCACTTACCATCAGGTGGATTGCATGCTGGTCAGAAATTCTCTTGCATTAAATTTTCCTTAAAACATTGTATCTCGACAGACTTTTAAACAATTTTATCAATGCTCACGCAAAATCAAAACGCTCAAGGAGTAAAAAATTGAGAAACAACCTAACGAAATGTAAAATTTTCTTCATTGTTCTATTTTACTTAGACGTTATCAAGTAACTTATAACTGTCGACGTTGAAAGGCAAAAATGTCTTGGCAACGCCCGGTTTTTTATCGAGACTAAACTATAATCGAGAAATGTAAATTTAAAGATTCGTGTGCCTTTTATAAGTTGAACATTAAAAGTTTAGGTGAAAAAGTACGTCCTTGCGAAACTCTTGTATAACGAATTGTGCCTCGAATCAAAAGCAGCGTTTTATTTACAAATGCAGTTTTTGTAGAAATTTTACACGCAGTCCCAATGTGTATTTGTTAAAGTTAGTATAAAACAATGTTTTAAGTTGATAATTTTCTAAGTTTGGTTTAATTAATGTTACCATTATTAATTGCAATATATAATACATTTAAGTATGATATTAAAGCGTTCAGTATTTTTTTTAAGTTTATGTGAATACATTGCACAAGAAAAAAAAATATGAATCAGTTCAATATAGCGTATGCTCTGTATATTTTATTCTAAAGTGATCTAAGCTTATCGAAACATCTATAAAGTATTTGCACTCTACAGGAAGGACAAAAGCTAGTCTTTCCCAAAATAACTCAGGTTACTAAAAGCTGAGGTTCATATGAGCACGTCGCGCCAAACTCGTTTAACACATCCACTGCCCCAAACGCGTTTGTGCGTTATTAGACTAACTAAGACGCGTTTGGGGCAGTGAATGCGTTAAATATTGATCGCTTAACAATTTTATACGAAAGCGGAATGAAATAGCAAATGTCATCTTCTCATCGTTATAAGTTTTGAGTCTTCCGTTGCTTTCTCATTAGCAAAGTAATAAAAGAATAATCAGCGACAGTCCACGTTTAGTCAAATTAAACGGGTTTGCCAACACCGGACTTTTGCGTTGTATTTCGTTATTAATTTGAATTTTTCAAGAAACTACTCTTTAGGTAATCTTGATTTTTGTTTTCGTTTGTGTTGCTAACTGCTTAGTACTTTTTATTATACAATTGAGATTCACACATCTAGTTTGTGATTTCAATAAATCGTTAAGTTTTAGACTCTATTAATGTCGCCTTATAAGTTAATTATCTTTCGTGATTTCGTTCATCCCTTGCCATGGTATTTTCGTTTAATGGGTGCCATGAATAGTAACAGAGACGAGCATGCAATAAAATTTGAACGAATTATTTGGATGTCTACCTGGCTGGGGATTAAACTCATAGTACAGTATTGGTAAAGTCACTACAGTGACACGTCGACTATGTCGTGTGTGTTGGAGTCTACATATTTTAAGACAAAATTCTATTGCACAAGTTTCGCCAGAATATCTTCGCATCTACATGCAGGCAAGCAGACAGACAAACGTGTCTCACGCATGTGTGCACAACAATGATACACTCAGTCCGGTAGTTTCCTGTGTGATGATCTAACAAAAGATTAAATACACTACAGTTTTACCACCTATAGATAGATAGGTAACATAATGTTAATAATGAACGACATGGACGTCCTCTATTTTTAGGTAAATTTAAATGGTTTGTTTGTGTCACCAAGTACCTTTTATATAGGTATACTTACACAATTGTGGCACAATAAGTTTTACACAGATCGTTGTAGCCGTATTCTTTGTGTAAAATTCCGATATTTATTCGTTGGTGTTGATAACTGGTCTGTTTATGTTAATTGTTGAAATAAGCAGATTACAATATCAATCATTGTTTTATGTAAGTTTCGGACGTGGTCCTGTTACTGAGTGCCGTTTAACCACGACTTGTGTTGTGGTCTGAGCGTGTTAACAGCATGATACCTTGTTATGTCTTTAGGGCGTAAATTAGTATTGCTAATCGATAGTCGAATATCGATAGACTATGTCTGAGCATTAGCAGGTTTATTGATAAACCTGATAGAGTCTATGGAGCACATTAGGAATACATTTGAAAATGAAAATTGACAACATCGATAGCATTAATAATTTCAGATTTATGCTTTGCAATACTATTGATAATTAGTTATTACCATCTTGAAAACTACTTATAGTAGGTATATCTGTCTATTTGCAATCGATTTTGTGGCTTTTTAAACAAAACTATCGATAGTAATTCTATCAACAGTGTGACATCACTGTTGTTAGACAGTTAATAATTATTACTAGTAGAACCATTTTTTTATTTTATCATTTGTTTACATAAGTAATATGCACTCAAATATTTATTTTTAATTCTTTACTCACACGCATATTAATTAAGATAATTAATTCACGGTAATGAACAATGATCCCAAAACAGTAGGTTTGCCTAAATCTTTAATGTTTCTGTTTCATTGCCCCGAAGATTTATGTTGGGGCTATCATATTTATGATTTAAACGTAGGGTAAGATTTTCCTGTAAGGACCGTTGAATTTATCTACCGTAATTTTAGACACGAGCCTCAATTACTTGCTTGTTATCAAAGTATTAATTTATTATACGGAATATTACCCGACGGTGCTTTATCCTGGGTTTTGTAACCCAAAATGTATTGTTTGATATTACAAAACATTTTTGCTGTAACAATTCTTTATCTCGAGTTGTTAATTTTTATGTTTTTATTATATTTCAGTAGGAATTGCTTGTGGTTGTGCTTTTAATGTTTTAAGTCATAACAATTGATCTACCAGTACAAATAAACCTGTGATAAAATGAAAACTAAGAATAAGAAAATGTATCTAATTTATAGAGAAACATAAAAAGGTTGTAGTAGAATTCCCTGTCTAATGGTCGTCATGAACACACACCAACACCCAGACCCAAAGCAGCAATTTAAATTCATAATTTATGTATGTATGTCCGGGAATCAAACCTGGAACCCGCTGCGTCATAGACCATATAGTGATAGCTCCGAGACGTGGTTCGTTTTAATTTATTTAATTACATATCCCTTGTAAATAAGTCTTAATCTTAATTAAGTTACTACATAACGTAATAATGTGTTAGATGTAGACATTTGTACGTAAAAAGTTTAATGTATTGTTAGATTTAGGAAATCCCACGCAATTCAACAATAATTCAGCGTAACGTGTTTCCGTAACGTTTATTTTCATAGTTTCGTTAACGATCGGCGTCGTGTCCCGTAATTACTTTACGGCGCACATTAAAGAGTAAAGCAATTATGAAAACGGCGGTCGCAATAAAGATTCTTACAAGATTCCACAAGACCAAGCTTTAGGCGTAAACATTCATGTTCGGAACTAAGGGGTTCCACTGATTGTTGGCAGACGATGTGACGGAACTATTCACCTACATGGTACAAAGCTATCTATATAATATCTCCCTATGTAACCCTCTAATGCGGAACATACGTTTAGAAGTATGGAATTGTATACATTAGTTCTATATGACGTGTACGCGAATACCTATGCTATGAAAACTGGTCTGAAAAATTATTTTGTTTTACATTTTTGATCTGAGATTTTTAAGAATATGTTCATCATCATCAACAACCCATTACTGTCCCACTGCTGGGCACGGGTCTCCCCTCAGAATGAATAATTAGGCCATAGTCACACTCCTTTACTTACCCTTGAGTTCTATTTTATAAATGTCTCAGGTAAGCAGGTTTCCTCACGATGTTTTCCTTCACCGTTAATAGAAAAGTCAAAGGAGCGTGTCTGGGATTTGAACCTCGGATCCCTCTAATCAAAAACCTCGTTTCTTAACCACTAGGCTATCACTACTACTGGTCCACTCTCGCTCGTGTAATCCTTACACA
This sequence comes from Chioides albofasciatus, assembly GCA_018248315.1. Lineage (NCBI taxonomy): Eukaryota > Metazoa > Arthropoda > Insecta > Lepidoptera > Hesperiidae > Chioides > Chioides albofasciatus. The sequence continues at coordinate 1,202 of DWIJ01000858.1, read as the reverse complement.
TAGTAATTCATGCTCTAAGCAAAAAAAAAACAACAACAGTCCGCACTTGTTTTGTGAAACTGTTCAGACAAAAAACGGTTACTACCAATTGTACTCAGAAACAGTTAAAACCAGATAGTTATTAAAAATCTGGCGCAAAGCGATTAGTATAACGAGCTGAAACTCAAAAGGATAGGAGTGATAGAAAAAGGCAGGAAATTAAGGAATCTTGTAAATAGGCACAAAATGGCTGCCGGCCTAACGAACTCCAGTTCTGTGAAAGGGCTGGAATTTAAAACGTTGCTATGACAAAGATTTGCGGCTTTAAAGGTTTTTACTGGACAAAATGCCTAAGGGTATAAAAAGGCTTACATTCAAGGATCCTTCTACGAAAATTTGATATAACTATTTTTGCTAGCGTAGTTGAAAGCGTTTAAGAATTTTGTTAGCGCTTTTGTAAGTAAAACGTTTGTTGCTAAGGGTTGTGATTTTTTGATGTTTTACAATGGAATTCCAAGGGTTAAATCGCAAGTGGGTTTTCTGTATAAAAGTTGCTATGTTTCGGTTTGGATGCTTGTCATATTGAAAAGTATCTAAGTTCTTACAAGTAAAATCGTTTTAAGAGGTAAAAGGTAGTGAAAGTAATATGTTTCGGCTAAAAGTTTGTTCTACACATCCATTGACAGGAGAGACCACTAATATTTTGTAGACGTATTCTCATCTACTCTCATCTGATAACAAAAATGAAATTGCTCAATTTCACCACCACTATTGTTTATACGAAATTTTACGGCAAATTTACACAAAATTCATGTCATTTTATGATTCTGGGAACATCCTACGGTCGCTATCGAGCATTTCACGTCACATTTCGCTTCCACGAAATTTTATTTACGAGCAGTTCAATTTATAATAAAATTGTGTACACAACTCTTTAAATTACCGCAAAATTTAGGTTGGTAAAAACATCTCTATATAGATTCGGTTAAAATGTGATGCGGGGTTCACAACCTTCGGTAAACATACTAGTTTCAACATGGAATTCGAAATCAGAACGAATCTCGCGATGTTACGTTTCGCTGTACCCAATAAATATGTATGCAGTCCGGAGTATTTTGAAAATCATGTAAAATTTGACATCTGCTAAAGTGGCGTTTGAAGTGCATGTAGAAGTTTTAAAGATATTTTAATGCTAATGTCCTCTTGTAAGGATTTTTCTGCGT
>DWIJ01000857.1:0-10015 GCA_018248315.1 Chioides albofasciatus | reverse complement strand
AATACAGCCTACCTTTTATTGATCATTTTACTTTAAGCATTTTTTTCGATCTCAAGCCGAAATAATGAGCACTAATCGCTAACTACGGCTCGTCGCCTGTGTTGGATCAGAACCTCACTATTATTCGCCAAAAGATATAAAATATTATAATCTTTTATGTACACCTTCGTCAAAATACGAAAGACCATACATGCACGTAAACGTCACAAGAATAATATAATGAACATATTATGCTTAACGGTAGCGGAAACGGCGGCACACGTGAGCAGCCTCCTCTTATGAGATCCAAATGACAGATTCCGGAGCTAAAATTAAACGTCTTTATTATACGTGATTCCAGACCAGATGTCGACATCCGAGTCCATCTGTCACCCGCATCTTCCCATTTAGTTAGGTACAATCCGAGCCAAAATTTCATACTTTAAGGGTACTTTCTACTTCGACGTCTGTGTTTATGATCAGGGTAACTTTTTAATCGACTACTTACAGGAAAAAGGTTAAATCTACTACTGGACATGTGTTTATTTATAATTGGAGAAGGATTAAAATAAGTTCTATACATATATGTTGGTCGTATGCTGTTTAGTAGAAGGTATGAGTTGGTGGACATTAGGCGCTTTCATACCATAAAGCATTTGAAATGATTTGACAAATATTATCAAATAACATCAGAGGTTGTAGATTACCGTGCCCTATGAAACTCAGAACGTATATTTACCTACTGGTGGTCACCCATCTAACTCCTTACCACGTGCGACGAAGCATAATTTTCTGGATAGGCTATTTACCAGCCAAGCTATGCTCGACTAACATGTAGTAGGTACACTACATAGATTTTAAGCGTTAATTGTTGCTCGTCGTGTTTATGCCGCCCATAGACCGTAACTCCATTGGAGCAGATTGAATACCTTGGAGTTGACATGCAATAAGACAGTACAGCAGACAAGAGGTCGATCACTTTCGATTGTAACAAGATTCTGTCATGCATCCAAACAGTCAACATGATTTATGCGTTGAGATTAAAACGGACGCGACAAGGTTTCGAGATGTCCACGGTTCCCGGCTAATGTGCCCGCCGACTTCCTGGAGGCTGCGTCACGGAATTTTTGGCAGTGATTCATGATTTGTTTTGGCTATGAAACGACTAGGCTGTTTGCAAACGGACGACAGTAATGTGATTAAGTTAATTTGACTATCCCCCGGAGTTCGAGATTTGGCAACGATTCAGAAATTGCTTGATTTGTATAACAACTGTACTATGCTAACTGAAAGTGATTTTGATTATTTAATTGCGATTTTTTTTTGAGTAAGTATGTGTAAAATTGGACGTTCTTTATAGGATAGAAATAGCTTACGAGATTTCAGTCCATCTGATGGTAGGTAACAACAGATGGTAGGTAGCAGTGATAGTTGAATTTTCTGATAGTGAGGAAACCTGCACACCTGAGAGATTTACAAAAAAAAACTCAAAGATATGTGAAGTCTACCAATATGCACTTGACCAGCGAGGTGGACTATGGTGAAATCCTTCTCATTCTTAGATGAGACCCGTGCCCAGCAGTGGGACAATAATATGGTGTTGATGATGAACATATCGTTGAAGCTAATTTAAAAACATATGCCTAAACTTGTCGCGCGAGTACAACCGGCCTAACGTAAGAAGCCTGACTGACTAATGGATTCGCTAGTGGTGTTTTAACATTAACGTGAATACCGCTACAACTTGAGTCACTGTTTTTTTAACTTCTCCGTTGGCGCTAAGTTCCCATATGTTGCGAATGCATTAAGAAACGTATTATGTACTTAGCTTTGTATCATCTATCTTCATAAAAGTTAAGTTTACGTGTAGAACAACGAAAGTCTGGACGTTATACTGAACTTTATTTGACTGTTATTGCTAGAGTTCGTCTAGAATTATAAGGGTTAAGGTGTTATTACTTTATGTTAATAAATTCCACATAGTTTCCAAATTATATTGGTATTTTTTTGTATTAAAATAAATAATAAAATAAAGGGAGTTAAAGTTAATTTTTTCATCAGAATTGTACGGGAGTAAGTAATGAGTATGTTGTACTACGATATATATGTATTAGCTAATACTTCATGCTCTCCACCTGGGTAAGTGGCTACTGCAATCTATGAATATTTGTAATTAACCCCAGATAAAGTTAGATTCCTATCTGAGGTCGGCCACAGATACGCCGCTTCTCTTGAGGACTAATGTCTCCCTTACCACATCCTTCAAACCAGAACACAGCATCGCTTAACACTGCTGTTATTAGGCAGAAATAGGTGTGTCGATGGTGCCGCCGGAGTCGAACAACATAGGGTTCTACCACCTTTAAATTCAACCTAATTTCTACCTCATCATAATGTTAAGCAGTGCTATGTTGTGGTTACAATGCAGGAGTATGCCCAGAACATTTCATTTCATGAGGTGTTTCAACTTAGTCCTCAGTAGTAGCAAAGTACAAACACGTAGCAATCTAAGGTAGATTTCAATATATTATGCTAGGTTTGAAACTTCAACTAACACCATAAGCTTTAATAATAACATAAAACATATAATCTCAGGGCATATTAAACGTGTAATGCATATAATAAAGTGATTCATCACGGACTGAGCGCTACTCGTCCGGCCATCATGGCGCGGATGTGCTATTTGCATTTTATTAAAATCACAATTTCATTTTTGAGCCACGTCGGCAGTTTCTGCGATGCCACTTGCTTGCTTATTTTTATGGTGGAGCTTCTTGAGAAAGCTCTTAAAAAGCTGGCTGTATAATGTTTGGTTGCAGCTTTTTTGTCCCACTTCTGGGCACAGGTTTCTCGAGATAAAACGCCTGGATATATTCTAGCAGGCTTATGCGAATTACTCTATTATTTAATTAGATACAATTTTTACCTTTATATATTTCCTTTAATTAAATGCAGTTCAATTTACCTAAATTATGATCTTTTCACGAATCTCATAATATATGTAAGTACTAGTCAGATAATTGTCACTTTTTAACTTGTATATCTTACTCCAGATTAAAACCACTCAGAACAGTCAGAACACACTCGTCAAGAACGCTTTGGAAAGTGTTTTTGGGACAAGTTATAAAAGAAAAAAGTCTCAAAGGTAAGTGAAGTCTACTAATAGGCACGCACTTGGTCAACGGGATGGACTATGGCTTAATCCTTCTCATTCTGAGGGGAGGGCCATGCCCAACGCTGGGACTGCAATGGTTGCAAAATGTTTATAATGTTATATTACGAAAAAGTGCCTACATTATTTAAAAGAGGTCATCATGACATAAAAATTGAATTTAAAACCTTTGTATAAATAAAGCTACCGAATCGTTTATAAAATCGCTTTTCAAATAAACCTTAAACGGTTTGAATCGCGGATTTTATTTAATTCACTCGTATCTCTTTGACCGTATTCAAAGGCTCCATTTATGTAGTTTTATTTCAAAGTGTGAATGAGTGAAATAAAAAATCATTCGATTTTGTCACTTTTGTTCGTGTATAATCTATTACAGTTCCACTGATGAGCACAGGTCCTATCTCAGAATGAATAGCATAAGGGCATAGTCCACCGCGCTGGCCAAGTGTGTATTGGTAGATTTTACTTACCTTTGAGATTTTTTTTTGATACGCATATAACTTGGAAAAAGTCAGACGTACGTCCCTGGGATTTGCACCTCGGACCTCTCGAATACGAGGTCGAGTTATTAACCACTAGGCTATCATAGCTTCGTTCCACTATCACTTCGTAGGCTCACTAGGTATGTACATAATTATAATATCGAAGCCGATATGCGTAAAAAAGAGAATGTGAGGAATATTTTTTCCTTTTACATTTTCTAACATATAATTTCACCTCCGAATTAAATATCCTTCACTACTATATCACAATCAGATGTAATAATGAACGGTAATTGATTCGATTGGAAATGTAATTAGTATGAATTTATTGAGCTTAATAGAGGGGGTGATCAGCATTAGTTACAGAATTACTTACGGCTGAGTGGGGTTTGTAAGTTATAAGAGGAAGCGAATTAGTCCTTTGATAATATTGTACCTTGACGCGAATTCAGAAGGAAGTGTGTTAAATAGTTCATGCATTTCTATGGTGGTTAATCATAAACATGATTATGATAATAGTCCGAAATGAAACAAAAATTTTGTTCATGAATAAAAATAGCATAGACAACAACCAAAATATCTATCGAAAAAGATAAAAACATTTGGAAGAACAAAATAAACTATTCTGTAATGGAGTACCATTTGAAATTTCATACAGCGGTTTCACAAGCATTGCAAACATATTGGGTAGTTTGAAAATTCTTTAAAAAAAAACAATTTTGATTTGAATTCCTCTGAAAAAGACATAAGAAATCCTAAATTAAGCGATCCAAATTATTACAATGTAAACTATACATACAGATAATGCGCTTATAACTTGCACCACACAACCATAGGTTAATATCCTAAACATTCCGCTCCGATGGAAGTTAGTAAGCCGATAGTTGGAGGAACAATTTCCAGATCTAACAAACACAAGTTATGGTTTTAATTAATTAATGCAAACATCTTAGAAGTTTGCACTCCGTAACCTATTTCACACGATCTTAGTATAAGCTATGAGGCTTTTTGTATCCCACTGTTGGGCACACATTTCCCCACAAGTGGGCAAAGGCGCATTCTTATACGTACTAACGCTGCTTCGATGTGTGGTGGTGAATGAAAAGTGGGTTAGTGTTTAACCCGTTTTGAAACCCCCCAAAAGGAGTCCAAAATTTAGTCACTTGCAGACACTTTTACAACCACTGACCACAATTGTCAAATTGGTCTAGACTCTAGAGTATCAATCGTGATGAAGAGAAAATTGTTTTTTTTTTTTATCGGTTCTTTTATTGTTTTTTGTCTGTTTATGAGGAGTATGGTAAAACACACAACGTTTCAAACATTTCAAATTTAATTAAATGTTAATGGTTTAATTATTAATGTTTAAACGCTTTATAGATATACCTAAAAATGCACACAAACTCATTGCCTACATCAAAAATAAAAAGATTTAAGTAAAATATTTCATACGTACGTCCCGGGCACAAATCTTAAGACAAAGTTTAATGTATTCTATTGTAATAAGAATTTAATATAATATCCGCGGGAGGAAATCCGCGGAACTTACGGAGCAAAGAGCAAAAACAAAGAACTGAAATCCACTTGGCAGGTATTATTTACGATGTCTGTTATATTCAGAACGCTTAACAAATGAGGTAGGTAAAGATCTTGTCAAAGGAAAAAGTTTGGAAAGCTATGTCTCACAGTAACTATTATAGAATCACAATTATATATTAAACCATTTAGTGTGATATTGTTGTCACAAGAGATAGCACTATTAGCGCGGTCGCCCTAGTCGATATTAAGTGATTTCTGCCTAATATCAAGATACGCGGAATGAAGATTTGTTGCTGTACTAATGTAATAAGTCATTTATAATCAAAGAATTAGGGTGAAAACTACTTCGGTACAATCCACTATCAATATGGTGGCATATATTTTAAACTATGCAGTATGCACCACGCTCTCTCCATACGTAAACATGCACAGATAATATGTTCACCACCGTACAAAATGGTCTATCATCGATTTTGACATTACGCAAAGAGACATCTGATTCTATTAACCTCAAAGCCTAATATGGGGTCGGTCATAGACGTACCCGTAACGAGTAATTTGGACCATCTCACGTCTCTTTGTCTTAGAATCCTTCAAATCAGAAGACACAGTGTCATTATGACAACATAGATCAGTATAACGTACCACAGAATTTTAATCTACTTCACTCCAATCCTTCCCTATTGCAAATACACTTCATGATTTCACCCACCATTCATCAACCTCCAGAACCCCATCACTAGACAAGGCCTTCCGTTATGAATCTCCATAGTAATTACCAGCATGTCTTTACTAAAAAGTAATCGATCTTGCAGTCCCACTTACAACAACGGCTGCACCTTATCCGGTAGATCGTTGATGCAACGCCACGTGACTAAGATTGAACGCCTCTTGCGCCGATAATTGCACCACTTTACAGTAGCAGATGCCTTTTCCAGATAACAGTATTAGGTCACGAGTCAGGCTGGGTTTGTTTGTACTGCACGTTTTTTGTAATATTCGATAAAAACGTGTGTCACGCGTGTGTCAATATTTTTTCTTCTCTTATACCCTTCACCCAGCTGGCAATCCAGATGCCTCCAAGAATCACCGCTGAATAGCGCACTCGTAATTTTTCTTCTGACATGAACTAAAATTTTTCCTGCTAAAACTGTATTATTTATCATAACCAAATATGTACCAAAATCTATGCAGATCGTTATCTGTACTTCCATACTCAAAAAGAATGATGTAAATCGGACCAGTTGTTCTCAAGTTATAAGTTTACAACCAAAAAAACATATCCTGAAACATTGAATACAATTGGTACCATAAACATTATATTCGGATGCCAAACGCGATGGTCCGTTGCAATGCACTTAGGAACTCTTTGTTTCACATAAACACGATCGTAACGCAGGTTGAATTTAGTTAGGCTTGCCAACAAGTTACGGAATAAATCGTTGAACGCGAGTGCGCCGGCTAGATACGGGGAATTTTGGCAACCGTCCTCAATAAGAACTGAAAACCAGCGGCTATGGCCGCGTTGAGTAGGGATAAAATAAAGTTCCCCACAATATATGTGGGGAAATATGATTTGTAGGCTTTGTGGTCGTTTATTACATTGTTTTTGATACGAGCTTGCAATCTACGTGATTTGACGTGACGTGAAGTCAATATAGAACAGGTTCTCCCTGAAGCCGGGCATTGATGAGGTTGATCATTGATCCTTGATGCCATTATCGAGGAGAAAGATGGTCGCCAAATATTTGCCGTGGAGCACATGTTTTTATTTTTGTAAGAATTTGTTAGTTTCGTTTTAGAACTCGTAAACCTTTTTTTTCAATTTAGTCATCAGATACACAATTTTAGACAGCTACCAATCATGTCTCATTTGGATATGACAAACTTCAAAGTTTACCAACAGTACTTACTCCAAAAATTGTATTATCATCTTATACTAAGCTTAATCCTGGACATTACTATTGGTTTTATAGTAAACAGTGGCATTAAGGCTCTATCTTATTTACACTCCACGTGCGACCACTTGGAACAATGTCGCAAGAGGCGGTCGTTGCGGTTTGAGCCGGGACTCAAACAGCTCAGCGAATCAGATTTAGTTAACTCAATCCGATATGCACTTACTGCATAATCTTCGTGGGATTAGGTTATGGTTCAATTTGAGCGCATTTCTAGGATACCGGAGCTAAGACTGGCTATGCCCGTGACTCCGTCCATGTGGACGACTTACTTTTTGTTTAAATAGGTTTTGATCACGGCTCTGCCTGAGTGTACCTCGTTTATTATGATTAAGAATATCCTATGTTTCATTTCATGTTATATACTAATTGTTTGTTTAAATTTTACCCTAGTTCATTTAGCAGTTTTTGCGTAAAATAGCAACAAAGTTCATCCATGTATCATGCATCGATATTGCTGCGTAGCGCGCTCGATTTTTCTTTCGATGTAATTAAAAATTGCTATTACAATTATCCGAAGTTAACTTAACTTGGTCGTCATCGTCGTTATTGTCAACCCACTTTAATTACTGTCTCACTGCTGGGCACGGCTCTCATCTCAGAATGAGAAGGATTTCCAAGTTAACTTGGTGAGATGGCTCATTTCCTTATTATCATAAAAAATCAGTCCATACATTTTAATTATGATCTGCTGTTTTGAACCATGAAACCGGAATGCCTCGTGTGTTTCTTTCATAATATAACATTTAAACCAAATCAGTACACCGCTTCGCATTGCTATTCTAAAATAAAATGTGGCACTCCCGGAGTCGAACTACAAACTTTCAAATAATATCCTTCTGTGACAAAATAACTAAAAGTTATAAACGAAAGCAGGTACTAGCCGTACCGCTAAATATGTTTTCTCCATAATTTCCCCGAACGAACTTCGACAAGTTATAACTTCAAAAACATGTTATTGCGAACATCTAGTTTTAAACACGTTTTCCAGAGATTCTCCGTTACAATGAATCATATCGCCGAGGAACTAAGGTTCTTGAAGTTGGAACTTCCGCACCAAGTTCCTTTGACACAAGCCCACCTTTGGAGCAAGTTTATTGACAAGTCGCCAGTTTTCTAATAATTTGTTGGCAAACCCATATGGCTGCCTTCTTGTCAACTCAGGGCTGGTGGTCTCATAAGACAAGGCATCTATATCTGCCTAATAGTACCTATGTGTGTTCAGTATGTTGTGCTTTGAAGACTGGTAAAGCAGCCTTAATATGAGATCCAGCAAATGTAGTTCTACAATGTATTCATGACGAACATTGTGTTCTATCTGTTCTGGGGAAAGTTGTGGATTGTATGCCCATTTGATTATTTATTCACATAAAAAATAATTGAAAATAGGAGAATGTAAAAAATAAGTGCAGGATTACGCAGGAATGCCTCTGAAAAGTATGTCTCCCTTACCACACCCTTCAGACCAGAACACGGCAGCGCTTAACACTGCTGTTATTAGGCACAAATTGGTGTGGCGGTGATGCTGCCGGAGTCGAACTACAGAGGGTTCTAACATCTTCAAATTACATATACTTGTTTGCTGTTACTATAGCTTCTAATGGAAACTCTATTCGCTTCTAGTACGTAGTTTCTGTTGTATTCAAGAAATGCCTTACTCTTCCGATAAAACCATTTACCCACACGTTTAGCCCTTATCTCGGATACTTGCACGCAAATACCGTCTTTATTGACGGGGTATTTCATTAAAAATCTAAACAATTAGCGTGGCGGGTGACGTCACTGTTGACGCCACGTTGGCGCCACACGCATTTCTCGTCTATAAAGCACTATGGCGCCCGACGTGCCATTTATTGCGACCACGGTGTGACCTCTCACTCGTCATTCAATCGCCCCTTTTGCACCTTGGATTTGAGGGGAGAGACGGGGTGGGGAGGTCAACTTAAGCTGGTCTTTCTAGCCCATTCCCTCCCGGCACTTCAATACAATGACGCTTCTCCCAAGTGTATAGTAGATTGAATGCTGAAAAAATGAAGTGCGAAGCAACACATAGCTTTACAACTGCAGTCAACTGTTTAAGTGATAATTTCCCCAGCTTAAGCAGCGCTATTGTGCTGTGGAAGTAAACTTTGGTGTTACTTCGGTGTTTTTGCGAGGCGCCGTTTATTCGCTTCGCATGAAAAGCGTTTGTTTAACGGAAGAGATAGTTAAGTGCCTTTAGCAGCGATTTTACATTGAATTGTGGATTATGTTTTCATTAAAGTTATTTAGAATTAAGAATCTTTTAAAACAGTGACACAGTAGGCTCATACCATGGTTCATGGTTCGAATCCCAAGCCTCCTATTTTTCAAAAGTTAAAGAGATGTTTATGGCTAACAATACTATCCTAAAAGGTTTAGTTTCTATTAAATGTTTTGATGTACCTTTTTGCTTTTAATTATTTCTAATACCAGAGGAAACTTAGCCACTTCACGAATAGCATAGCCTAGCAAGCGAGTAAGTATCATCCTATAAATACAGTCAAGTTATAGACCTACTTTATAAACCGGGTTTGAAACGGGCAGCCATTTTTCAGCGGCATGACAGAGTGAATCTGCTCAGAGTCGTATTATCGGACTTGTATTTACAATCTCGCTCCAATACGTGCCGCCCTGTTACAGTTTACTTTTACTGACGCGGTGCGAGTTATAAGCGATCGGCGGTTTCAAGTGATACACCTACGTTTCTTTTGACTCGCAGTATGCAATCTATCTCTATACTAATACTAATTGACCCGGCAAACGTTATTTTGCCATATGAGGGGTACGAAAATAGATGTTGGCCGATTCTCAGACTTACTCAATATGCTCACAAAATTTCATGAGAATCGGTCAAGCCGTTTCGG
>DWIJ01000856.1:0-10018 GCA_018248315.1 Chioides albofasciatus | reverse complement strand
AAAATATGTAGGTATGTAGAAGTCCTATATCTGTCTCTAACCTTTCAAGCGAAGACATATCAAACAAAGATGCGGGGTTGGAGACATATTAATCTCATTTTCTTGAAACTTTTACTCTAAGATTAGTAGCTTATAGGTAAAGAAAGCAATATTAATAAATTATAATGGTTAATAACACGTATATACGAAAGTTTTAATGTAACATGTTAATATATTGTTTCAGATAAACCAAATAACGTCGTGGATCGACGGCATCTTCGTGTACAGCACAAGCGAGGCGTGGGTGAATGCAATGAGGTCATTTCAGGTGCCCCCTCGCAGCCACGCCTGCCTCTTTATGTACATCCCTATAACTATACATAGTAATATGTGTTATGTATACATTCATTCAAACACGATTTAAAACATATTTTAAACTCAAAATCCACGTTCCCTTGAAACCAAAAAAAAACAGTCTTAACAGTAGGTAAGTAGGTACAAAACTTTGGGCCAGTTGTTAAAAAATGTCAAACGTATTTACTTCATTATGATTGCATCATTTGTATTTGAAACACGAAAGGTTTTTATACAAAAATACAGTTTAAAATTCCAAGAAAAAAAATCCGCCAAATAAATAACTACATAATTACCCTGTCACTACATTTTTCGCTTCGCATCGTGCAAATAACTTGTCACGTCTTATCTAAGCAACATAAATTTACTGTAAGTACTTAATAAAATTTAAGTCCCGAGCGTAGCTATCGGTGCAAGTATCGGTGTGGCTCCGCTATCAAGATGCGTGACTTCGTATAATTGAGCACATAAAACACACCTTAACTGCACGCCGCAAATTAAGGGCGGCTCGCACACCAAAGGCTATCGGCAACGATTATCTGGTACACTCCGCTTGATTTATAGATTTTACTAAGATTGATGATTAGGTATATGAATAAACTTTTATAATTTTGTGCACTGAATTTGTTGAAGCTTATTTTTTGTCAAGAGATAGTTTTAAAGACTAAAATATACTATACCACCTCTGCAATCATTTTATGACTACTACGGGTATACACAATTGCGAGAAGATACACGGGCACGTGTTCCAATACAGATTAATTATAAAAATCCGTTAATATACTGACGGAAATAAAAGACTTTTTGACGGAGAAACTATTTTCCATTCGATTCAAATTTTCCGCACGATTTTTAAAGTTCAAGGATATCTAGTTCATGATTATGGGCTTGAATAGAAGTAATTATACCTAGAAATAAAGACATAACCATCAAGCCTTAATGGTAGGTATTTGGTGTCAGTCTAGTTAGCACCACTTTTGCACTTCCCGTGTGCGAGGTTAATGAGGAATTTAATCTAGAAATTAAATTGCCTTTAATTTACAGCGGCATATGAGTAGGTATATGTCAGCTCCTTCATATTAATATTAATGGTTACATATTAATATTATAAATTATTACTAACACCCTTCATTATACAATGTGGTCACACGTAACATAAGGACTTTTTCACATTTTTCTCAAAAAGTACCGAAATAATGAATATCATCAGGCTAACATTTTAATCCTGTCTACATTTCTCCTTAATTTAAATAATAGTTGAGCAACAGTATTTTGAAATCGTATTACTCGTATTTGTAATAATGGTGATATATAATTACAGAATGGAAGCTTAGCCAGCGAAGGTGGCATGCCCCTGCGCAATACAAAGCGAGTGCCGCTCTTCAACAATCCTGTGCCACATTACATGCGCATGCTCAGCCCCGAGAGACTTTTCTGTAAGTTTCTTCTCATTTTTTTCATTTGTTCCAAGTTCAAGTTCAAGTTTCTCACTTGTTTCAAGTTCTTCGGTTCATAAATCATGTCACTAAATAATTCTTTCATTTTATAAGTACAACGATAGTAGTCAAATTACATAACTGAAAAAACTGTTTGATGAATTAAATTTAGTTTTTGGTTCGACAATTTGTCTTGTAAAACGGTATTGCAAATACGGTATAATATCCTTGTAATTGTATTTGGTTTTAGTAACTGAATTGATCATTAACACTAGCTTGATGACAACCCTTGAGGTTTTTATCTTCTTACAACGTACAATAAATTCCAGTGCTCGGCGATCCACGTACAAATCAGAACCCAGCAATGGTAACCTTCGGCATCTTGCTACTGCGTTGGCACAACGTGGTCGCTGCTCGTGTTCACCGCCAACATCCAGACTGGAGTGATGAGCAGCTGTTTCAGAGAGCCAGGAGAATCGTCATCGCAAGCTTACAGGTTAATATCATGCTTTGTAATATCTCTATTATTGTGAATGTGTTAGATTAAAGTTTTTTTACGTGTTGGACTTTTAATAAGCCAACAACCAGAATAATTACATTTGAAGGAAAAGCGCACGTCTGGGTCGCCGGTACTAGATGGATTGACGACCTTAAGGAGATAGGTATATAGGAAGATAGGAAAATCACAGAAAAGGTTGAAAAAGGGCAGGAGGGGTCAGCAGGCTAAACTCAGCGAGTGACTTTAAACAGCTAGATGGCTGCGAGCTAACCATATACCGAACTTACATATTTTTATACCAGTCTTATATTTCTTAGCGTTTACTCGCGGCTTTGCTTGCGATCAAAAATTGATGACGATACTTGTTTGTGTCTATCCCTCGGGAAAAGAATTTGTTTTTTCTTGATAAATTTACTCTATGACGTTTTCTGGACCTCTGACAATCTGTGTACAAAATTGCAAACAAAAAAAGCAAAATATAAACTCATTTTTAATATTTATGTAAATTGTTGCAACCTAAAACCATTATGCTTAATCAATCCCCGTTAAGAGTATTTCGATCTAGGATTAAACTAGACTAAGTGGAGTAGGTCATAAGAGACTAGTGTCGTACTAGTTAGCGAATGAACTGTCACTTTTACTTCCGCCCTATTGATAGCCTCGTGAACTACATTCAGCTAATTGTGAATGAGTTGTCCTTCACGGCCCATCGCTCTCCGATCAGTGATGCAGTACTAGCTAAATATATAGACCTAGGTACTATATCAATATCTGTATTCCTTATAACGTTCTTGAATTATAGTTATATTTTAATTTTCTAAACTACGACGCTAACGGGGAGTGCTAAACTACTAGATCTAATTTGAGACGCAGAGTACGTTAAGATAAAAAGTAAGACCGATGCTTTAGTATTTGCATGGAATTGACTCAATTATGTCAAATATTAAACCAAATATTGTTACATAGAAAGATAAGCATACATAATATTCACATTTGAGGTAGTGGAACCATCTGTGTGTCGACTCCGGCGGCACCACCGCTATACATATTTCTGCCTAATAACAGCTGCTGTGTCCTGGTTTGAAGTGTGTGGTAAGGGAGACTTTCTTATCCAAAGAACACCAGCTTAATCATCAAGGGTAGCGGCGCTGGAATTGATTCCATCTAGGATTAATTAGAGATGTCCATGTGCAGCAGTAGCCACTTACCATCAGGTGAACTGCGTGCTCATCTGCTACTCCCATATTATAAAAAATAACACAAGTGACAACATAAGTGATTTCATAAAAGGCACTCTACTTTGATTTATAAATAGGTAATTACAAAACCTAATTCGATCTCAGTTTTACATTGATCGATTTTACAACATGAATTTCATTCATTCAATTATGAATGGTGCGTCCTTCACGGCACACTGATCCAAGGTTGTTCCTCTATTTTTACGAACTGCTAAACATCTGCGGAATTCGAGCGTGATTGCTGTTGTAGAATGTGTTCAATTACGTGTAAATGTGTCGAAATGTGTATCACTTGTTTCAGCGGAAGGTTGCACGGTACCAATTTAGATTTTGTGTACAATAAGCTAATTCGGTTCTACCACATGTGGCTATATTCCGCGATTTCTCTAATTTACACTGAATAAGCTTTTTAATATTGTAGAAGAGCAGAACCTACGGTTTCGCCCCTTGGGTTAGGCTATCAATTTTTTCTCACGGGTCCCTATTATTTTTCTCGTATTGAATATAGCCTACATTCATTGGGGATAATGTAGGTTTCTATTGGTACAATAATTTATCAAGTACAAAAATATAACACTATAGGTATTAACAAGGAATGCTGGTATTTAGGCTGGTTCCCGAATGAGGCATAGATTACACACGCCGATATTTATGGCTCTCACTGGAAAGTTTTCACGAGTTTATACCAAACACTCGTACCATTAACGCACTTGTCAGAGATGAGAGTGAATACTTGTTTTGTAACCATCTTTACAACATGTTACTACTTAACGACCGACTACCATACTGGTTGAATGAAGGAATTTATTTATTCTGAGTCTGGATGTTTGTGTGTGCCCTGTGTCTCTATATGCACACTCACATGGCTAATAATTGTGTTGCGTTTTGCGTTTTGCTTATCACGTATAAATTCAACTAAATACTATAAATTCACATGTGGTGAGTAATTGAAGGTGGCAGAACTCTCTGTAGTTAGTCTCCAGCGGTTAAAAGGGTGTGGTAAAGGAGACATACTTTTACGAAGTATTCCAGCTTAATCCTCAGCGATAGCGGCTCACATGTGGCCGACTTTAGGTAGGAAACTAATCTTTTCTATTGTAATTCTATCTATCTATTGTTATTCTCTTATAAATGGTATGCACAATGCACTTTGAAAAAGCAATAAATAATTCGTTATCCGCTAACTTCGTTAACAACTAAATTATAGCGGTAATCCGATATTTTTTGTCTGTTGAGAAAAATCCTCTATTTAAAACACGCTGTACTAAATTTTGATGAATGTTGGTAAAATCATTTCAAATAAGAATAAAGAAATCACGAAATATGTAATCCACTTTACGGTATCCCGAGGGATTGTAGGTGGAATTTCATAAATCTTTTTCTCTGTTTGATAAATTTCAAATTAAGGGAAAACATGATATAGCTAGCAAAGGTGCCAACTGAATTATACCGACCTCACTATATTTTTCATATTTATAGTAATTCTATCACATGTTTTACCTAGAATAGATACAAAGTGAAATTACTATCTGTGATACGAAGCAATGCATATTTGATTTATTAATAGCGGGTGATAGTGGGAAAAATGAGCAATCTGCTAGCGTCTGATATTAATAATCGATCTATCCAAGTTTTACTTCAGACATCAACCCAACCCAATTATTCTCCCACAACTGGGCACTGGTCTCCTCTCAGAATAACAAGGATTAGGCTGTAGTCCACCGAGCTGGTCAAGTGCGTATTGGTAGACTTTACGTGACTTTAGAATTCCATTATTTTTTAAGATCACTCAGGTAAATAGGTTTTCTCGCGATATTTCTTTCATCGTTGAAGGCTAGTGATAACTTATTTTTAATAAGCACATTATTTTCAAAAAACAGATATGAGAACGGATTCGTACCTCAGACCACTGGATCAAGAGGCCGAGTTTCAACCACGAAGCTATCACTTATCTTACTATTTGTCAATATCTCGTATGAAGAAATTATCAAGTATCTATCTGTGATAGGCAAGACATTGGTAAATTGATTATTCATAATAACTTTAGAAAAATGTTCTCTGCGCTACATATTTATTTAAGTCTGATTCACTGGTCCAATCATTACTCGCATTTTATCTTTGTTCTACAAACATTTCATTCCCCACAAAATACTTCAACGAACAGTAGCTCCATCAATAAAATCGACAGTAACGGCTGCGCGGGAGTGCCGTAAATTAGCTTTGAGCCAAATGTGTTGTTGTAGTCGGGTAATGAGCTAGAAATGTTGTTGTTTATCATCAGTTTCTTAACTTAATGTGGCTATGGCTTTAGTTATTATCGTGGTGATTAAACTATGACCCCATAATTCGGTACAGATCTGGTCATGTTCATTGTTCTAAACTATCGTTTAGGCTAAAAGTAATTTTAGTTACTGTCAGTAATATAGCTTCAATACTTAAATAGAGCTGGAGGAGTAAATAAACTACTGCATCTGATATTAAATCTTTGTTTGTAGGACAGAAGTGGCAACGAGCGTAGAGCCAAACTGATAATAAAAATAGTCATTGCCGTAGCCTTCTCTTATCAACATCAAATGGGATTAGAAAGCCTGAAGTTAGTCATAGATATGGCCTGAGGACTGAGTTGGAACGCCTCGTATGTAGAGACCTCTGCCCTGCTGCGTAACAGAGGTCGGGACATGGACGCTGTAGGAACTAGAAAGCCTAAACTTTAAAAGCACCAAGTGGCATTGCTTCCAAAGACATCTAACTACGACAAATGACAAACCTTTAAAATTACTTGTTCTCGTCCTCATATGTTAAGGTCTAATTAGTGAGAGTATTGAGTATTCTTCAAAATTAGTTATAAAACAGTACTACTTATGTTTATGACGCCATAAAAATCAATTCCCATGGCATTAGCTACAATAAAAAAGAGTTAGACGGAAATAAACAAGTAATTTATCTGTGTTTCTTAGAAACAGAGCTAACTAATTATGTTGGCGCAGAGAGCTCGCCCGAGGGAAATTTAATACTAACACCCGTAAAGGATAATAAAAACACATTGTTGCATGTTTTCTGACGAATTATTATTTATATTGTCGAATTATATTACTACCTATTATGATGACGCCGACATTTGTAAAGATGATACAAAAATTAGACCGTTAATTCATGACTGGTTTGAAGGGTGTGGTAAGGGAGACATACTTTTCCAACTTAGATAGTCCTTAAGAGTATCGGCGCATCTGTGGCCGACCTCAGGTAGGAATCTGATCTAATTTGGGTTTCATTACAAATGTCCATGGGTGTCAGTATTCACTTACTGTAGATTGATTAACGTTAATAAGAGGTGTAAGTGATATTAAAATTTTAAACAACAATAAAAAGTAAATTTGTTGTATAATTTTCTTAAAATAAATGTCAAATTCCAAAGTCAGAAGTACTTGTGTTCGAGTATAGAGTTATGCCAGGAATGCTTATATTACATTCATATTGATTACCGTGCCGAACGTCACATTTAATTTTTTTTTTTGACAGACGAATCCACTTTACATTTTATTGTTTCGCAGCAATCGTGTAAAATGTTAGTATTTTATACATTAACACTAATAACTTTCATTTAACTTAAATAAATTAAATCTGCCTTGAATTATACTTAATATGAGCTCTTATTTACCCGTTTGTTCTAAACTACGCATAAATAACGTTAAGTAAGCCACTTGTTTAGAAAATATCATCTGAAATAGTACACATATTTGATATTTCACAATTCTAAAAGCATTTCCTAACAAGAACTCCAACTGACCGCTTTACTCACGCGTGTATACATAACGTACTCGTTTGTCCGTTTGTACAAGAGTATGTTTGCGTAGGGCTCCTTAAACATCCAGTGGAGGTGAAATTTTTGAGAGCTATCAAATATTACTCGAGTCGATTTTATTGTAGAGTCGAGCAACGTAAGCGATATAGTTGTCAAATTTAGTCTTTTAACGATTTTAGATTTGATACTGAAAAAGCGTAAGACATTATGTTCGAGATTTTCACTTTAAATCCTTGACTAGCCATTTATTTAAATACTTCACTAGTGTGATAAGCATTAATATGTAGCTTAGTGGTTGAACCTCGGCCTCTCAGTCGAAGACTTAGAGATTCGAATTTTAGGCACGCACCGCTAAAATTGTAAAGTTATGTATATCAGAAAATAATTATCATTGCCATAGAAGTTAATAAATAGTTCTCAGCATATAAAATCTACCAACTCGCACTTGGCCTTGCTGTACACTATAACCCAGACCCCTCTCACTAAGAGGAGTTCCATGCCCAGTGGGACAGTAAGGACAATTAGTGGGACAGTAACGGGTTGTCAACGAATTTGTTAACGTCGAAGACATATAGACATGAGAATCGGTGTTCCACAGGGTTCCATTTTAGGCCCGCTTCTGTACTTATATTCTCTTAATGAAGAATGAAATTACGATATTACTAAAGCTATTCCAAGTCATATTATTTTTAAAGAAGATGCACAATAAAGTTTTTCTTGGCACCTCTTTCCTGTTGTCAAGCTGGTATCGCAACAGTTGGCATTATGATATCACTCGGCTGTTACACGGAAAAATATATTTGAACAGGAAACGATAAAAATGTGTAAACCGTTCATATTCAGACGTGCAGCAGTCAGGCGGCATCTGATTTGACGTGTACGAGATACGAGTTCCGTTAAATGAGATATTATTATTTTATGCAGATTCGCAAAACACATTTTAGTGACATCGTTACGGTATATGTAAACATTGGCTTATATCGCATATATACATATGCGACGTAGTAGTTGTAGTAGTACTATTTGTAGAAGTAGTTGAAACTCTGCCTCTCGATCGAGGGGTCCAAGGTTCAAATCACACGCACTATCTTTTGACTCATTAACAAATTAATGCCTAGCATCCGTACATAAATTTAGGTTCATAAGTTGGTGGAATTTGAGGTTTTTATGTCAGCTTCAATAATTGTTATTATACCTCATGATCATAAAAAATGCGATACAATTTTTGTGGCAGTTGCCATTTACCACCAGGTGTACTGCATACTCATTTTCTGCATAATTATATTGATCATCACCATCACCATTAAATTGTAACTAAGACGAACGACTGAGTGTAGGTACTTCCGCACAAAATAGCGAAAATAGGACAAGTGTTACAAATACTTTAGTTTCGGCCTGGATTATTTATACTCAAAGTATGGCTTGTTTCCGACGCGGTGTCGACGACCGGCCTACTCTCGATTATACAAATTGTAACAATGTTGAAAAACTTTAAAAGTACTCCACAAAAGTTATAATAGGATGGGGTTACTCAGGTCTATTTTGGTGGCGTTACGGAAAAATAAAAGTGGGAAAATTTTATGTGGTTGTTGGTTATCATTTAGTATGGACTCTTAGGACGTTATAGATCACTTCTATTTATAAACTTCTATTTATGAACGTTCAATATGATGAAGTTAAAATACTTCTGATAATGGCTTTGGCTGTTATTATTATATTTTCGACCTCTGATATTATTCGAAATACAGTCAAAGTTTTTCAAGATCAAATACCTATAAAAATGGATATAGTTTTTCTAAAGATTAAGGTGGAAAATCTCATATAAATTACTGCGCGTTACAACCAGAAGACAAGAATATAGTAAGTAATACTTTTTTACATAGCTGACTAAGTGTTGCGTGGTGCTGCCGAAAGCAAAACATGAAAGATTTTCTTTTCTTTTTCATAAGAAAACACAGAATCATGTTCTCATGCGAAGGTATATATGACAGCCTGCTAAAGCTAATAAGATTTCATCTATCTAAAGATGTACTTGTAAAGAGCAGTACTAATGATGGTTAAATTAAATAATTAGATCAACGAGACCTCTTCGCCATAACCCCCTGAGCTCAAACATAACAGGATCTTCCAAACTCAACGTAATTCTATCAAGCGTCTCAGAGAATCTTCGAAACCAAAATGTTTCTGGTAAATGTGTAGTTAGTGGTGGGTGATTTCCCCGGGGCGGGCGGACTAACGGCGTTTTGATTGCTGAGTAGCCGAGAGGCAAGGACCTCGAAAACTATCCGATAAATTCTTCCATTATGAGATCTTATGAACAGGGGTGGATAAGTCTAGACGTGTACTAACACGCAATTTATTTATCGGATGTGATACTTCAGTGCTGTACATTGTCGCTTTGATCACTCGATTTCGAAGTTCATTGATGAATGTCTTTTTCGAAAATATTTAACTTGCTTTAGCTCATTTCATTAAACAACTAGCTAATTTTAATCATTCATTATAAACTTCATATAAATCATTATCATCATCAGCATCAACAACCCATTACTGTCCCACTGCTAGACACGGGTCTCAGAATAAGAAGGATTAGGCCACCGCGCTTGCCAAGTGCGTATTGGTAGACTTCGCATACCTTTGAGATTTTTTTTTATAAATCTCTCAGGTTTCCTCACGATGTTTTCCTTCACCGTTAAAGCAAGTGATAATT
>DWIJ01000855.1:0-10019 GCA_018248315.1 Chioides albofasciatus | reverse complement strand
GAACATCAGGGATACCGTGACAGCGTACACCAAGGCACCCCATTGATATATCTCGATTAGGATTGGGATATTCTGTGGAAGTCATAATAAATTACACACACATACACACGCACGCGCGCACGCACACACACATGCACATTAGTATATGTTTAGTTAACTTAATAAACTTTCTTTATGTCGAAGAACTCATTTATTTAAGAACTAGTTTATAGCTACGGAAGAGTGGAGACGCCTCACAGACATTATGTTTAGTGAGCGTCTCCAAATTCCTTAGTAAACATGATGACCCGCGTGGCGGAGCGGTCACCATACCGATACCGGTCTGACACGCAAAGGGATCCGGGTTCGTTCCCCGGCCAGACTGATATTTAAATGAAGAATGAAAATTTCTGTTTCTTTTATGTATTTGTCTTGTCTGTGTCCATGGCACCCACGATACAAATAATCCTAGTGTGGGGCTGTGAATGTAGAAGACGTTGTAGAAAACGTTACATAAATGTGTTAAAAAAATAAATCTTTTCCCTACCCGAACAAACTTTTTACATCTATTTATACTCTATACATATACCTTAATTATGGAAACATTTCTATAAGTTATTTTTGAAATAACAATTCACGGTACGTGTAATAATAGCTTTTCAGTAACTTACTCGTATTGTTTTAAACTTTATGACAACGCTATTAAACGTTGCAAAACGTGCTATAGTTACAGTATAAATGGTCGCAGATAATAATACTCGCTATATGCTATTAAAATAATAAACATAAGCAATCAAGCCTGTCGATGGAAACAGGACAAATAACGGTGATATGTAAGGATGTTGATCGATCCGAACTATCATTAGGCTCTACCTCTTTGATTGACACTCACTTAAATAAGGAGATATAATTTAGTTTTCTTACTATACGTTTATGCTAATTTATCATACTGTGGTGGCGTGAGTCATCGTAATGAGTGTCAATAGTAGTGGTCGGACGGGATCGCCGGAAATCCATGTGGTTCCGAGATACTAGTCCTCTAATAACTGGCCGCGAAGTAGGGATGTCACTCAGATCAATTAGGTAATACAAGAATCGATTTATTGCACCAAAAATATTAGTTAATGTAGTGAATACTAAGCAATGAACGCATATCCAGCACATCGGTTTCAAATACCAGAAAATAGAAGTTTTTTTGTCTTTTTATAAAACTTGCTTTTATCGCTTTGTTTCTTTCGTCATTCAATTTTCCGTATATCACATAAGCCAGGTGATATTTTAGTTGATATATGTCGACACGTCTGAAAATGAATTGAATGTCGATTGTTTTTAATAAATTCTAGTCCTCGATATTTTTCAGGACTTTTTGGGTAGAATTGTCATCCCTAGTGCAAACTAGTCATACGGCTTGCTTCTCAAACGCCCTATTTTTCCATTCAAGAAATCTATTATGGACAGTCATATTGTAATTACTATGGCATCCTGTTCTCGGTATGGTAAGTTATATTCATTGTTATTCACTGTACATAATATTATAAACGGCATGATAAATAATCATGTAGCTACTTTAAGCCTTTCAATTTACCTATGGTTCTCAAAGTGTGCAGTTACATTAAGATTTTATATTATTTTTCTAATATATTTAAGGTATATAGGTAAAAACTACATTTACTACAATTAACAATATAACTGTATAAGTAATACATATGAAGCGGAAAAGTGTTCGAACGTTCGCATAACTAAACATAATTATGCAGAATGCATTTCGCATTCCGTAATTAATGTAATGATAGCCGTCATTATCTCTCACACGGTAGTGCAGTAGTCGGTAAGGATTTATCATTCACTATAATAAAATTATACCACTTACAGTGGACCAGTTACTATTACAATGATAGGTACCTACTACATTGTATCATGTTTCTAGCTTAGTGGTTAGAAATTCGGTATTTCTGTCTTCGAGGTTTAATTCATTGGCACCTCTTATTTTTCGACGGTATGTACACATTTAAAATTAATTACAACTGTTTTTAACATTTAAAGAATCATCCGGTGAAACATACACGCTTAAGTTTTTTTTTAATAATTTTCACATAAAGATGCCCAGCGTGGATTTTGCTTAAGCTCCCCACTCTGTGATAGTTTTCGTGCCCAGCAGTGGGACATGATGGGACTGTGCTGGCAACGGCGTTCCTAAGATTTTCTATTAATAACTTACGAAAGATAGGCTGGTCGATTGTTTCAAAATAAGTGACTGACCGATTTACATTTCTCCAAACTACCCAAATAGTAGGAATACAAAAACGTAATAAAATTAAATAACATCACGTAATAAAAGTTTACCTCTTTAAACTACGATCTAACGGCCACATTTATGGGTTATTTAAAGCACGGTACGACCACTTTTAATTATCTCATCGGAAATAAAAGTTTATTATCATGTGGTTGTTGTCTCTGTTGCCACGGAAATGGTGGTCGGCTTACAAAATAGTTTTAAAATCAATACGTAGTGACACGACTTCGGCTACTTTGAGTAAAAATTGACGTTAATACAATTGTTTCAGCTGGCGTTGCCTTTTGCTAAATTGTTTACTTTTGAGAATAAATCTTATATCCCATTTTCTCTCACGAAAATCTGTTCACAGTTCTACTTAAGGTCGGTAAGAGTCTGCTTTTAAAGAGAACACAGTAGCCTTTAACACCGCCGTTATTAGACAAAAAACGGCGGTTGTATCTTGGGAGTCGAACCATTTGGGAATGTACTCGTACATCCTTCAAAATATCACAGATTTTTTTATGTACAATACTACGTTGTGCACAAACTGCAATTAGAAATTGCCAGTATATTTTTATACGTTATTTAACTTTCACAAAAGACGTATGGATAGTAAAATGAATACACAAACATATCCTATATATGATAGTTTATTTTAGCAATTGAAAATTAAAAAACGAATGCAATGTGATACCAATATGACGTTATCGTTTCTATATCAATCGTTGTGTAAAACAAATTTAGCCGTTTTGCAAGAGACGTATGCGCGGTGGCAAGTAGTAACGTGCGTTATAATTAGGTACATACCTAGATATGTTGCAGTAACCTCTTGTTCATTTTATAATATGTGGTCGGGCAGCATTCCTTTTGTTTGAGGGTGATCAAAGAGGTAATAAAGTGTATTACAAAAAACATTTTACAAACAACATTTTGTTATGACCTATTAAATTTAGTTAACAATCTTGACTAACTAGATTCTACAAAAACTATTCTCTTAAAGGCTTTATTTTAAACGAGCAGAAGTTACGGCTTCGCCTTGGGTTGCATTATCGAAATTTCCACGCGGATGCTTAGTTTGTTCCCGTATTATATATAGCTTATGTTTATCAGGGATAATGTAGGATTATAATGGCAAAAGAAATTTTCAAATCGGTCGAGTAATTTCGGAGCCTATTCAATTCAAACAAACAAACTAAAAATCAAATACTTCCTCTTTATAATATTAGTATAGATAACGAAGTAATCTCTCAAGATTTTATTTTTAAAGGAACAAATTTAGTTTACCTAAATAACTTTGCTATATTTGAAATTAAGGGCTTGCGTTTATTTTCCTAGATGCACCCAGGATAAACAGCAAATAGCTCAGTAATGCTATAATTCCAAGGCATTCAGCAAAAACGCGTCGTCGTGACAGCCTCCACGAATCTTGCTGGCACAAGATTTCTAGATTACTCCACACTTAAGATTCCTAGCGGGTGAGTGTAGGGATGCCGTGCAAGCCTCCATTCCTGAGCCCGATTTGTTTATGTGCTTAGTAATTACGTTCTTCTTAATGGCGCCAACGGAGGCCCGCATTACCTCTAAGAAGGTACTTAAGTATTTTGCTACCGGAAAATACAGCCGTCTCAAACACAACCGACGGATGATTCAAGAGCTTCAAAGGGTTTCATTTTTGTGGCATTCATAGAGTTTTCAAATTTCACTTAAAACCATTTTTTGTCCGGATCTTCTAAAAACTATGAATAGTGGGGAATTAAGAATGTAATCAGAAAGTGTTTTGTGTAGTTTTACGGAGATGTTACGTTTAAAGGAAATCTGGAAAGATTAAGATGCTACAATTGGTACACGTTTCTTTTTTCCTTCATTTGTTTTTTACCGCAATTTCGGTAAAACTAGCTTGTTTCGTATTCTTAAAGACATTTTTTAATAAATCGGAAATTATATTTAACATAACGAAATATTTATCCTTAACTAATGTTTTTTATTAGAATCTATTGAAAAGATCGTTTCGTCTTAATATTAGTTAAATTCACTCTCATTCAAGTCGTCGTATTTATCTTTACCTAATGTTGTAGACTCATGTGTGTTGTAATCGTTGTGTTTACCCTCAATGCTTTGTTTATGACAGACATGGAGTGCCGATGTGTACGCTGTGCTTGACGGCCATTGACATCGAGGCAGGTGGGCGCTAACTAATACGCGCGGCGCTACTCGCTAATAGCGTACTCACGAAGCCTAAATAGTTAACTATCCAAATGACTTAACGATACGTGGTAGCAGCATAATGACATGCTGTTCCGATATGCAAATATCCATGGCAGACTCATGAGGATTTAAGAATTTAGATATTTGGTCTAAGCCTAAGTATTTGCCTTATAACACATGTTTTAGAAGTGTGATTATAAGTTCCTAGTATAAGAATATATTGGGAATTAGAACTAGCAACTAACTTCAACCGTAACTAAACCAACAAAAATCGTATCTCTGCCCGATAGACGCGAATAAACTGTAGATCGCAGTACGAAACACTCGAGCGCTGGCACGTAACACTAACGCCCCAGATGTTACACTGTTTATGCGTTAAGCCCTTTGAATTTACCAGAAATCTCAATGCGGTAAAGTTGCTAGTACATAAGGTTTATAAATACGGCGGATGACTCACCTCATGCCAGGAATTCTCATGGAGCAGACGCTCTGCGGCGGCGCGCAGGCGACGCTTGACTGAAAATCAAATAAAAAGTTAAGTTAGTTATGTTCCGTCATAAAATTAACACGTCATTTATTTATTTTATTGAAAGGCCTGTTCTATGTTGTTATCTTCTACATGTGTGCGTACTAATTCAATTTTCAGTTGAACGTTTTATTTCTCATACAACACAATATTTAAGCTTCCGAAAATCCAACCATCAGTACGTAGTTAGGTTCAAAATTTCTTAATAATTTAATATCAAAGTATGTGTTTATTACTGGTTTATTAAAAGTTATAATAAATGGTATGCGTGTTCCGCAGATCAACAGAATAATGTTGATGATCGTGAAATATTTATATTTTACTGAGTTTAAACTGAAATGCGTGATGCAACCATCACCCAAATTACTTATACACTTTGAAGCGTTGAAATGTTTGCTAATTCAGTTCAATGTTAATTGCGCTTTGCAAATTTTAAGGTAAGAAGATATGCTTAAAACCATATAAGATTTATACTATTCAATTTGAAACCTAACAAAACCGTTCCGATATTTTAAATTCTGACGGCAACTTGCTTGTCAAGTGGTCGAGGTAATCCATATAAAATCAGATAAAAATAGGAATAATGATAAGAAAAATATTAGAGTTCCTATGATCTACATGCATACTACGTGCACGTAATATACATTTAAATCATGCTGATCGTCTTAAATTTCAAGGCAAATGAAATACTTGGAAATTGTACGTCATAAAATGATAATAAAAATGTGCAATAATGAAGCTTAGGCTATCTTTACCCCGATGTAACTAAAGCCGATGTATCTAAAGCCGATCATAAATGCATTACTAGAGAACTAGATAACTTAGAACGCATACCTACAATTAAATACCTAATTGCCTTATAATAACAGGCAATTCCTCATGACTTCGAATAAAAAAGTGAGGATCATCATGCTAGCGGCGTGAAGGAATCGGAAACATAAAAATTCCATCACGTAAAGAATGTTTTATCGCCATCAATAGGACAATGGGGCGGCTTTGTAAGAGTGGCTAATGGAAACCTATGAGGTTCGGACCTCGCTCGCCATGACATGCAAAGGGCGATACCGCGTTTATACTATGCTAATTCGAGTGTAGACATTCTGGACTACGTTGTAGGTTTAAAATAATTAAACATACTTTTTAAAATATAAAACACTAAAGCAATATATTTTTATAATGTACGCGTTTTTATTAGCGATACGTCAATAATTGTACATCAATCGATAAATATAAGTGTAATTTCAGACTCTTGGTTTCAAAAAGGCATGATTTTCAGATACTCACAGTTTAAAAAAGTCTGAATTAATGCAAATAAAATAATACCGAATACTTAACAATACAATAACACTTATAAATACTTTATAATTCATAATATAACGCCTTTATAACTTATAGGACTTTACAATATATAGGTACAGGATTTTCATTGCTCAAAATATTGCTCATATCAGAAAAAGGGTAAGTATTGGCAAAACTAAAATATGTACAGCAGTGATAGCCTAGTGGTTAAGAAACTTATTATAACTAGTTTTAACGATGAAGGAAAATATCGTAAAAACCTGCATAATTGTGAGATTTAAAAAAAATCTTAAAGGTATGTGAAGTCTGCCATTACGCACTTGGCCAGCGCGGTGGTCTATGGCCTATTCCTTCTTATTTTGAAAGGAGACCCGTGCCCAACAGTGGGACACTAATGGGTTGTTGAAAGTTGATGAAAATATGTACTATAGATATCTAGACATACATTCTACTATTCAATGAGCAAATGTATTACAAAACTATCGATAACAAGTTTAAAGTTACCAAATAATCGTTACATTATAAGCAATTCGCACACATCATAGCGGTACGAGCAAGTTCTAGTCACGCTAGGACTATTTTTGTAGCGGTTATTATTTACTTACAGTAAGTAACAACGAAAATTGTTATTTAGTACTTTTAATACTCGCTTTGATGCTTCTGTAACAACTTCCACATTTTTTATTTCGTATTATGAGACAAACATACTTAACTTAAATGCGATTATTTCCTCCTTGTACCATATTTAATTAATCCGAAGTAAAGTCAAGCCTACAAATTATTTTACAATGTGTAGGCATATGTATGTTTGTATATTGGCTTATGTATACAAAAGCCGCCGGACATCACTAGTTCCGGTAGAAACTCTACAAAAAGTACAATCGTGCACAATGCGTGCCAATAACACACAAAGCGTAGTATAAACATAAATCTCATACGAATATAGAGTACAGTTTAATCTGTGTTGCATACCGACAAATCAGGTTTTATTAGAATTACTAACGCCGATTAGTAATGGGTAATAAAATGTTTGGGAACATTAAAAAAATACATTAATAAATAAATAATCTTAACCAAACCAAACCAATTGTCTTAAGTTTCCAAAACTATTGCCTAAATAAAAAAACTATCTTTGGTAGTCAAAAAATGGTGAAAGGGTATTTGAAATAAATTTAACTGCTTAACATTTCGAAAGACAAATTTTGTTATCATAGCGGATAACCTAACAAGGAATAAGAAAAACATAAGTTAAAAAATGCAAATAGTAGGTATTCATGTAACAATGCAAATCGTTTAATTTCAATATTTTTATGTTATTTCTATCTCCGCATAAAACAATATTGTTTGCAAATTATTAAAGTAGTAAAAGCTATTATTTTCCTCATCAAAAGTGTAAATAATCGGCCAAGTCCATATGATAAATGATGGTTGCACATCAGGTATTCTCGTTTATTAGATTGTTCAGTTGCGAACGATGGCCAATTGAGTATGATTTACGTAGCAGCAATTTGTTATAATAGAAGTGATTTTTTACACTTGTCTGAAACAGATCAATTGCTACTAATAAATGAAATGAGTGGAGCAATTTAACTTAAGTGTGGCAGCAAACGAGAAATGATGAATAGTTACAAACGCAATAAGAAATAAAATGAAATTGCACCATTGTCTTTTCTAAGTACTGGAAGCAGCAAAAAAGGGTGTAGGCCGTGTAGCCGACCCGGTATCAAGGAGTCACTGACGCTATTTCATACATATTGTAGTTTTGAGTTAAAAAATTTGAAGATAGACTTGTATACGTTTAGATACTCTTGTTGTTTTGTCATACAATTGCACACACATTGATCTATTAGAGTTGGGCACGGGTATTTGTCTCAGAGTTAGACTCTCAGCCATATGCCACTACGTTTAGAAACATTTAAAGACTGTTATCCAGTGATGACAATGGTAATGACGACAACTTAAGTTGTCCTCTAAATTGCAAAAGCGCTCATGAAACTTAGCGGTTACGCATCATTCGTATTTTGTAAACAGGTTACGAATATATATTCGATAACAGGTCATAGCGTCTGTAAAATCCGTCAAAACGCTATTTACAGAAATGGAAATTTAAATGTAAAAGATACTAAAATTTCACATAAATGTGTCAAATCGCCACTAGAACGCAATCTACGTGTTTCAGTAACAGGTTCGTAAACAATTTATAATGTGTCCTTTAGTTTTCTAATACACACTTTTTAATAGAATAGTTTTATACAATTGTAATCGGAATAGCTGCGTTTTACAACAACAAATCATAAACATGTAACAAAATTCTTACCGTGTGGCATGCATCAAGGACTTTATAACTGTATACAGTTTTCCTAGAAGAGCCGTAGCGTTCATGGTTATGAATTGAAATTCATGTGCGATGCAGTTTTAAATTATATTACTGGATGATATTTGAACACCTGCCTATTCAGACGACGTGCACGGGAATGTTTTATTGTGAGAACAGGAAAATAGTGTTGAAAACTTTTTATATTATATTTACGTCAGATATAAGTAGCCAGCTCTGACAAATATAGGCAGTGTCTCGAACAAGATATTGAAGCATACCAAATCATTTCAACTGTGTTCATTACAAAGCAAACTCTTGCATGAGTTACGTTACTGTACGATATTAAACGTTCGGAAAAAATAAATTGGCATCGCGTATCATTCAGTACTGCGCGTATAATTGGATATCACATAAAAGGTTCATATTCGCAATGTTCATGAACAATTTCATGGAATTTTAAACATTGTTATATTGTTTAAAACACGTTACCCTAATCACTATTACGTGTGCTATATGATATTCTATATGATTAAAAGAACAAATGGGCATGTTGTCCATCTGGAGTTAGGTATCATTTCTTAAATTGTAGTCGTCAACCCATTAATGTTCCACTGCTGGGGACGTGATTCCTCTCTGAATGAGAAGGGCTACTTCCTAGTCTACCGCGCTGGCCAAGTTCGTATTGGTAGAACGCACACACCCTTGAGGGCTTTTTTTATAAATCTCTCAGTTGTGCAGGTTTTCTCAAGATGTTTTCCTTCGTCATAAAGCAAGTGATAATTAATTTCTAATACACACATAGCTTAGAAATTTAGAGGTTCATGCCTGGGATTTGAACTTCGGACCCCTCGATCGAGAGGCCAAGTTTCAACCACGAGGGTATCACTGCTTACAAGTAACATAACTTTTGGTTTCATGTCTTTGTTTAGTACGCTATTAAAATATTTCATGTCACCATAAATGTCTTAAAAGCGCTTCGAGTTTTAGTATATATTTTGGCCTTATCTAAGTTTTAACTAATATAAAAATATTGTTTGTTAGGAATGTCGATGAATCAAATAAATGTATTTATTAAATGAGCCGGTCTTGAAGTTAAATGTAATATTTAACCTTAGTAGAATTTTATTCAATTACTCAATGACGTGAAATGTAGGAACATTATACATATATCCGGCCATGATAACGATTAAGTAATTGGATGATAAGATTACTCTTAACCGATATCATAAGTACTTACCCAATAAGCGAGTTTCTGTCCTGTTAGATGGCTTTAAATAAACGGAATACTAGGTAAGGAAATAGAAATACTATTAATTTACTGTTTATAAATAACATGTTTGTGAGACATACTTTTCTGAGGTGTTTTAACTTACAACTCAGGGATTTTCAACTTGAAAATTGACCTTATAAAAAAATAG
>DWIJ01000854.1:0-10021 GCA_018248315.1 Chioides albofasciatus | reverse complement strand
GATACAAACAAAGAAACCTGTTGATAATTTAAACATTGTTCTATTTCTTACACAATAATCCCTAAAATAACCTAAACCCGATCCAAACCGAATCAGTAGTTTCCGAGAAAATCGCGGACATACAAATATACATACATACATACATACATAGCGGTCGAATACAGAACCTCCTTTTTTGAAGTCGGTTAACAAATACAAATACTGTTACACATAACATAATTAATATCATAGAGGGTATTTAATGCTCTCGTTTAGACACAGAACTCTAAAACCCTTATACCTAGCGAGTATCGAAGGTGCTAAACTGTGGATAAGGAACCGGTCCCATCAGCTCAATGTTTAGTCAAGCGGCAAGCACTCACGGCGGCCATTCGCAGTGTAGTATTTAGTTTCAAACTGGAAACGCAAATGAGCTAATGCATTTTGAAATTAAATTGTGGACGTTAACACGAATTTATGCTTCGACTAACAAACGCTACGGTTTCGTCTGTTTTTATACTAAACGAGAACAACCCGCGGCTACGCCCGTTGGGTTACATAATCGAAATTTTCCCGCGAATCCCTGTTTTTTCTCGTATTAAATATAGCCTATGTTCATCAGGAATAGATAATGTAGGATTTTAAAGGTAAAAGATTTTTTCAAATCGGTCCAATAGTTTCGGAACCCATTCAATTCAAAACAAAAAATCAAATCTTTCCTCTTTACAATATTAGTATAGATAATTTTCGAAATACATTTTTTTCTGTGTGCACTATGTATGTAAATACTTTACAATCTATTATAGTAAGATTTTGAAGGCACTACCGTCATAGCCTTTTCTCTCTTATAACGGAAATGTTAAGCGCTGCTATGTTTTGAATTTAAGGGTGTGGTAAGTAAGAGACACTTATACGAAGCGTTTCAACTGAATTATCAGGGGTAGTAACGTATCGCTGGTCGTTCTCCAGTAGGGCTCTAATCTTGTTTTGAATTAATTACATATACATGAATGGCCATGACTTCTAACGATCAGGTAGTCTGCATGCTCGTTTGCTTTACTTCTACAACATATTATGAAACTTCTTCTTATGAAAAAAAAATAATTAGTCATAAAGTGTTTGAACACATAAGCTTCATCACTACAATTTATACTAATACCCATCTTTAAAGATAAAAAAGCCAAGTCATCCAGATTACGGTAGTATCAAAGTCCCGTGTGATAATATGTACCATCGCCTATGGACATTTGCAACACCAGACGATAAGAGTAAGAGTAATTAATGCATTCAATGCTAATGCATGCAGGCTTTCTTTGAAGTAAAGCTCATTTTGCGTTTTATGAAGAGGTCCATGTCATAGGGACCTTTGGAGAACAACAGTGGAGCACAGCAATTACGGACTCCTTAACTCGAATTTTGAGGATATATACCATGCATGAAACATAAGCATAGATATATAAAGCATGCAGTAGGTACACCTGTCGGTAAGTGATTATTACCGCCCATGGACGTCTGTAATCAACTCTACATAGAACAGAGGTTCTGTCTGAACCCGATCACAGGTGCATTACAACTCCCGAGGATTAAGGTAGTCGAATACGTCAGCTGAAATGCAAAACTGCGTTACGTTGGTAAAATCTTTCATACCACCAAAATATTATGAAATTACTGAAAAACAACGAACTATTTAAGCCCCGTTTATTAATTCAGATATTAAACATGCCAGTCACGATCCGTGACAGACAAAATTATATTTTTGTATACAATATATTGATTGGCATGTTACAGTAGATACATATAAATCAAGATGCACGCAGTGAGTTTTGAAATTTTAGGAACGCACGCGGTAGAGTATACTACGCGACAAATTTCAATGTGTTTTTCCTCTATCATAACTTAATTATTGTTGCACTTATAAGGATAACGTTTGAATGTACGTTCATATTAGTATTCTAATTATTTGTGAAAAATTAAGAAAGTTATATCACGTGTTTTGTAAGATATTCAGTGCTGAAAATTGTCCATTTTACTACTGACTGACTCAGTCACTGACACGTTAAGACACATTGTATATGGATAATAGGAGATAACTTACTATTTGGTTTGTAACTACACGCGATCAACACACGTAATTGTAAATTTACCCTTAAACACGCACAACACTAACTGTGTCGTAAATTAGATATCTACTTTCTAACTAGGGCACAGAAAGTTGTAAAAGCAACGTAACTAATGCAATGTCCACTGTGAAATATCGTTAAAGTATGACAAAGTTATAACTTAGATTAGCAATCGATTAGTCTTAGAATTACCTTTTACGAATCGGTTTGCTAACGATTTCGATGCAGTAAAATCAGATCGATTTCTCAATTGGTAAAATTGGTGGTAGAACAAAAAAATACTTCAAGGTGCAAAACGTGGGAACAATTTCGAATTGTTTCATAGAAATGTTAACAATGCGATTATTGTTTTGCAATAAATGCATCTATGAATTTAATATAGCTCCAGCAAATATGCTGCTTTAGAATCGACGATCGCGTTTTAGCGACTTGCTGTGTTCAGTCGCGATGTTGCATCAATGCTGCATTGCGTTTTCTGCGTTCAGTTCTTTCACAGAGCGTCCAAAAGCTGCGACCGGCGCTCAAACCTGATGTAGCGTCACATCTATCTTCGGAAACATAGCTAAATCATCCATCGCCTATGCGAGTATTATGCCTCCTGAGGCCCTCAGAAAGGCAGATACTTTTTTTGCTCAATTATTGCTATATATAATACTTTATTATCGTTTAATGAAATCATCGCCACACATACATGGCATAACATTCAAATAACAATTTAATTAATATTGTAAGAGTTTTATGTATCTTCCATTATACACGTACGTATGCATATTGTTGCTGATGTGTTTGAAATGACCATAGTGATAAAAGCGTGAATATGCCCCTATAAATTATTTCAAACTTTGATTACTTTTGATATCACAACTTGCTTCAATGAGTGGAGAATCATGTAAAACGCTTATTCACAATATATCTTTCAAAACATATTGTTTAGAATATAACAATAGAGAATAGGCAAAGATTTTCCGTCCAACCCAATAAATATTTATCTTGTCATGTTGCATGACATAAGCTTGCTAGTACTTCAAATATACTATATTCCAATTGCACCTTCTCTCAAACAAATCAATCACAGTGCAGTGTATTACATCATGCCTATTGTCTTACTTGTGTAGATACTAGATACACGGCGAGCGTGATTACTATGTGGGTCATGAGAATAGCGTCAGCATTAAGTAGCAAAAAATCCATCTTGATATCGTGTATTTGGATTTCAAGGTTCACTTAATTGCTTAGCTCATCGTACCAAAAGCCTACGGCCAAGTACCTATACGGGTAACAGCAGACATGCCACTTTTAGGATCGGCGCTCGACGATTTTACGGCGATTTGCGTCACTCGCCCGATGCAGTAATGGGACGCAAAAAACTCAATGCAGCTTTAATGCAGTCGCTAAAACGCGCGTTTTTGATACCGCGACCAAACGAAGTAGTCGTC
The DNA here is from genome assembly GCA_018248315.1 of Chioides albofasciatus. NCBI lineage: Eukaryota > Metazoa > Arthropoda > Insecta > Lepidoptera > Hesperiidae > Chioides > Chioides albofasciatus. The sequence continues at coordinate 6,486 of DWIJ01000854.1, read as the reverse complement.
AAATCTTGGTCCAGCAACGAACCAATCCCGCAAAACGCGAATTAAAAAGTAGCAAGTCTGCTAGATCCATAATAGTTGTATATTTATAAGAGACTCACAACACGCGAGATCTTGACATCATGTGATTATTTCTCTTGATATATCAGTTACGATCCTAATAACTCTTACCGTTTAACTCACGTATATTTTTGGGACAGACTGACTTGCGTTCAAGTTGTGTGGTCCCAAGTTCAATTTTATTTTAGGCAGATTAAATAAATAATAGATACAAAAATCTATACGGATTTTGGTTAATTATGTATCTATATTATGTATCTCAGTAGGACTCCTTCGTATACTTACACAATATAGGGTATCAGGGGTTATAAGTTTAAATGCTGCTACATAAAGAAAGTATGTAAATAAATATTATTTATCGAAAAACCACCAGGAATAGAATATTGACCTATAGCATAACAGTAGCTCATTACATCACATCGGTTATAACAAAGTGTACGTAAACTTATGATTTATGAGCAATTATTAAATTCATTCATAACATAATACTAAAACCATGAGAACAGTGGGCGAGTTGCCGGAATGCCGGGCTGATGCAACCGTACTTACCGTACACCTGCGCATGCGACGCCAAGCGGTCTTCGAGGGCAATTAGTCTCATGTCAGGAATGTCTTGCGTTTTAATATACGTCTGCGCAACCATTATTCTGTAACGCAGGTAACCAGCTCTATAGTATATAAATATATGTAAGCTAAGACTTTGGTGATGTAACCTGTACAAGCTTAGGACAGGGACTAACTTGGTTTATTAATTAAACTTTGAAATTAACTGGCAGACCTATACACTGTATCAAATAATGGATGTCCTAAGCACAGACGAGTTTTGTCTATATTTCAGATGGGAAGATTGTTTACTTTGTAACTTATTTTTCTATTATCTTGTCAGGAGTATATTACACAGTAAAGGATTATTTGCTAAAAGGATCTTACTTAAGCTACATTAAGTTGTGTCCGTACATTCGTACTACAAACAAAGTCGTCGTGCAACTTTGTCAGAAAATTTCTATGGTTACCTTTTACACGAATCAGACGCAACTATGTTAAATTAACGCTCAAAGCCTTAGATAAAGTGGCACGATAAGTGCACAAACTTTGAAATTCTATCATTTACGAGCGCGTGCTTATAATCGTTAAGGAACGCTAAAGGATTTATAAACTAGGCAGTTATTCGCGCATTATACAATATCGGGCGTCGATATCGGTTGATTTGCGGAGCGAGCCGCCGCGTTCGCTATGAAATCGCCAGTGACCGTGCCTTATAAGGCGAGGACTAGACGGACGATTTTTTATCGGCAGCGTTCAGCTAGGTGCCATATTTCAATTATAATTGTAATATTTAGTCCTAGTTATTCTCGTTTAGAACCAAGTATTTTGAGTATTTGAAAGTAATATGATACATCAATTTTATCCGATTTGCGAGCGCAATCAAAACTTAGGTATCTATGAGTACGTATATAGAAGAATTTTATTAAATGACCCAGTCAACTGTCACTGTCAATTCAAGATTTATAATCTTACTTTATACTATATTTTTGTTTGAACAATATTTTCTACGGCTTCGTTATACTAGAACATCTAAAATGTTTACACTCAAACTTTTTACGTTTTAGTCTTTTATTCTAATCAATTATTCGTTTCTATTATTGTCTGTCGTTTGAAATAACCTTACCCCTTTAGCTACGTGAACTCGACCACAATAAATTACAAGTGAAGCGTGATAGAAACTAGACTCTGACGGTAATTCTATTCCTTCGCTACCGTTTTACTAATTGAACAACGAACACTCAGCTGTAATTCGATTTTACCTTAAATGCATTATATTCTATAATTATGCTTGCTCCACTTTCTGTAAGTAATATATCCAATGTTTCTCCCCATATACCTATAAAAAACTCTTTTAACCTTAACTCGCTATGCCTAGATAGATAAATATGTGGCCCACATTACATTAGCAGTTTACCTGTCTAATTGATCCGACTGACTTACGTATGCGATCATCTTAGACCAGAAGTGGCAAAGCATCTGAAATTGACTTCAAGTAGAACTACACCATTAATGAGTTCCCTGATGGTCCAGTCCATGATGCCGTGAGTACTTACCATCGGTGGCCTATATCCTCGTATAGTACTTCAATCTTATACCTACATAGCTCGATCTTAGTATTTAATTAGAACTCTATGTCTCTGCCTTAATAAATACTACAAAGTCAGAACTGAAAATGTCCTATAGACTTTGAAGTCTATTTAAAATAATAATAGTAATTTCTACCAAAATGTTAAGGACTTGAAAACAATTGTGAAAAGTATTATGTATGTAATTATTTGAATTCTCATGAAACTTTTTTTCTCATGATATCTCGGTCCAGGACATATCGTATCATATAAGTGTAATAATTTATTCTATCCTCGCATATGAGTATTCGTTTTCAAATAAAAAAACAAAATTTTGCACTTGAGAAAACTGTGTATAATTTTTTACATTTTACCTTTCGCGCAATGCATTTTATTTATTATTTCAGTTAGGATGGAAGGTATTAGTGTAAATAAAACATGCTCGATGAATGTTTGCGTTCGTTTATAACCAGCTTACGTAAACACGGCTACGGCCAAGAGCGACGGTGAGATATTGTACCTACCATTCTAAGAAAACACGTTCCGTATACACCTCTTTGTTTATTTCTTAGGACAAACTAATGGCCATATCTTTGGTCAAGCGACTGATAGTAAATAGCAACAGTTCGCCGAGTATGGCCACTTATCGACTGCGATGGACATGTTTGCTTGAGCTATTCAAGTTTAATACACCTCGCGGAGTCATCACGGATGAAAAACGGGCATTAGCACGCACTGTCATAAACTATTAAGATGCCTGTGAACCGCATTATGCCTGGAAAAAATATCGACCGAAGAGTATGAGTGTATAAGCGTCCCGATTATGAACGTTATTATAAATGCTATTAACATTGAGCCTAGTTGCAACATATGGTTTACATTTTACGATATGTTAAATTTCTTCTGTTCTCGGGCTACCTAATTCTATGCTAGGCAGTGTGAAAATCGAAATTGTATTTTTATAGCAGGTACCCACATAAATCGATGTTTGCTTGAATCAATTAACTGTATTCAAATTAATAAAACTACAATATCTGTCTGTGATTTTGTAATAGTATTTTTTCTGCATTGATATAAATACATAACCTTTACCTTTTAAACCCCTTTTTAAAATTTTGTCTATTAACCTTTTTGTGGCAATCTTACCTGAAACAAACTTGCCTGGGTTTTGTTATCGAAATATCGGAAGTTACGTAGTTACCTCATCTATGCATTCCGTTAAGAGTATTGCTGAAATCTTACATGTGTATGGCTTTATTTAAACATGCAAGTTTTAGAGAAACACGTGTTATTAAGAAACACCAAGGGGTTCAATTTTAAAAAATGTGTAGGACTTAATCCTTTAATCGCTACCTACGAGATTGACGGAAATAGAGGCATTTCCAGACACTCCGTTTACCTGTCTATAAAAATCGCATCCAAAGACAACAACATAGACGTATTGAAGATTTGAAGAAGTAGATATAAAAAGACGCGGCAATTAAGTGGAGTGGGCGAAGAGGGGGTCAGGGTCGAGCAGGGATGCGCGCTGGCAAACTCCCTAAACCAAACGTGTTACACGTTATGTTAATTATTTTGTCACGTGTCGTTGTTGACATAGCGAAAAGTCCACATCGAATTTTTTCTTGGCACTGATATTTATGAAAAATGTAGTGTATTGAGAATAATACTTTACAACTTTTCTTTGTGGCAAACTAATCTTGGTACTAACATACTCCTAAAAGAACTTAAAGGAAATCGTTTTAGACCAAGTCGCTTAGAAATATCCGGGCTACTCGTGTATTAGTAACTTTAAAGAAGTTTATATTTTTCCTTTATCGCGAGTCAATTCCAAGAATATATTTTTGCTCGTGTTATAACACCGTCCAATGCTTTAAAAATCATTCCAAGAAAATGTTGTGACAAAATCTTGACGCTAAGAGTAAGTAATCTATGAAATTGTCAAAGGTGTGGGAAATGTACCAAACTGGTTTTAAACTAAAATCGCCCAATTCTTTATCATTCTGATATCACATGGATGCTTAGCTATGGAATTCATAGCAATCGTGTCCATAGCTGTGTTCATGGCTCCTGTTTGAACTCGGTGAAAGGATTACATGGGCTGCTGGTCACTAATCTTAGTTTGATAGCTTGTTCGTTGCTATATATTCTTACGTAAAAACACACTTGGTCGTTGGGTGAACTATGACCTTAACCCGTCTAACTTTGTGGTAACAGTAAGAATTGATAGTGAAGAATTCGCTACACTTTTGACGTGTCTAACTCTTTTAATTTAAATTATTAAAGGCTTGGGGGAAGTTTAGTCTTATCTCTTTTGCAATTTAGCGTAGATGTCAGAGTTATAATCCAAACTATTTTTAGTTTTGGAAATTAGTTTGTTTTTAACTTCTTTTAAGGATAAATGTCGAAAGAAAAGAATGTCGTGTGGAACTAGCTTGAGAGTTCTTCAAAATGTCCTGAAACATGTGTGAAAACGATTTCACACACACAATCACGAGGTTGTAAGCCTTTTTACATCCTAATGGTGGAGGTTTTGAAATTGGTAGACCCCCTTTTGATTCGACTTCGTAGGCACTACCGCCGCACCTTTTTCTGTCTAATAACAGCAGTAATAAGAGTTGCTGTATTCCTGTTTAAAGGGTGTAAGAGAGACATACTTAACATATATTATGTGGTCAACCTCACTTACCTTTGGTAGGACACCAGCGTTATCTAGGGTTCATTGTGATTACTTACCATCAAGTAGACTACATGCTTAAGAAGAAGATAAAGAAGCATGCAAATGATACAATGCATATCGGTGGAAAAAGCAAGAGCGGCCGATCTGTGATTAATGTTATCAAACCTACAACCTCTGACAGGAATGTCTGATCACAACCATTATCGAAGGCTTCAGTTTATCTCTGCTATATTGAAATACGCGTGAAATTCAACAACAACCGGTCACTCATCCAACTCCCGACCATGTCCAACATTGATAAACTTTGTAGTTTGATTATGATGTATGCAAGCCGCGGAACTCTGCGCGCTCGTGTAAAGTTTACACATTCGATCAATTTAGTAGTTTGACTTTAACCTTTATCATTGAGTAGAGGCTATTCCCGGTGGGACAGGAAGTAAGTTATAGGTCGTGATGATGATAAGAGATGACGCTGACCAATCTAACCAAATAAACAGTGCCGCATACTTTGTATAGAACTGTTCATACGACGTTTATACTGCATGTTAAGCAAATCACGCGTAAACTTTTACGTATTCAGTTTGCGCTTATTTAACGAATAGTCGTTAAAAGTACAACTTACTCATGTATGAGAACAGTAGCCTAATATTTTGTTCATAACTGAAAATTTCCCGTATGAACGTTCCGCTTAGTGTGATGATTTATGTAGTTTTAATCGAATACGACAAAAAACGTGCAGTACAATGTCGTGTGTTATCAGCCTTAATAGAACATTGTCGAGGATACTTTGTAAATTCGAATAAACAGGACGTATATTTTCCGCTGAATCTGATGATTGTGAGATTTAAATCGAGTGCGACAAAAAACGTGCAGTACAATGCCGTGTGTATCCAGCCTAATGAATATGACGTTGTTGGGATTAAAAATACTTTTTAAATAATAATTTAAGGTGTTAACTCATGTAAATGCTATTTGCATTGTGCAGCGGGGCACTATGTGATGGCATCCGGGGGGAAGTAACAAGATGTATGTACATATGTCTTTGCAAGCCATTTCCGTTTCCGATACTATCTGTTTATCGACGATTTGTAGTAGACATGCACTTATGGCAAAGTTTTTCAGCTTAACTAGTTAACTGATAATAACAATAATTGGTTTAATTTATGTTTTAAATATATTTAAATGGTGGATTATAAAGGCAGTCCAAATCAAAGAATAATGAACTAATTCTAGTAATTTATTCACTACATGCCGAAGTAATAATAACAATTTCAGGTGAACAAAAACTGAATAATTATTGAACTTACCAGATGTCAAACATGATATTTAAATGACGCACAAAAGTTATTTATACATACGTAACAACTGTTTTGGAAATAGTTTAGATAACTGGGAACTTATGAGCCCTCAATAACTTTTTATATTCACCCACTGTTCAAAAACTGTCTCATCAACAAAGTTAAAAAAGTCGCATGACATCAGCACTCAAAAAAATCGAGATACTCAGATATTAAGGAGTTAATTCCGGACGATTTAATTTTTTTTTATTCTTCGATACATTTGCAAGTTGCACCTGTCTACGTAGAAGGCAGTAGCTAGACCGGGAGGGCGCGCTACGCCGCGTGACTGCGACGCGCG